>CAJQZJ010031962.1:10558942-10594686 GCA_907164525.1 Lophiomys imhausi | reverse complement strand
ACACACACACACACACACACACACACACACACACACACACACACACATACACTCACACCACACACACACTCACACCACACACATACACTTACACAAACAAGCACATGGACACATGAAAAAAGTAATTAAAATAAAAAGACACCGGAAATATATTGACTTAAAAAAATCCACTTCTATTTTTATGCTAAATTGGCATAGCATCAAACTGGCATCTATATTACACTAGTCTAGCTCTCAGATCACATCAAAGAATTTTTTTGTGCACTAATCCATGATTAATGCAGAAACTTACAACTTGTCAAGTACAGAAAATAAGTAAGTGAGAGATAAATAGTTTAAAATGTTGTATCTGTATCATATCCAGTCCACTCAAGGCTCATAGACCACCATGAAAAGGTGGAGAAAAGTTATAAGAGCCAGATGTTGGAGTAGCAGGTGGTCAAACAATGTTTTCTGGGCATGTCAAAACATTGTCACAACAGCAGGGGTTCCCTGCAGAGAGCAAGATAGTCAGCATTCTAGCATGGAGTAAGTGTTGTTTCATCAGTGACCCCCCTCCTCTAGTGGAGGAGCTAGAGACAGTTGATGGCTTCAATGGCATGGTGAACCCATTGTATTTACGGTGTTGTCACTGCTGTGTTTATTCCACTTCATTGGATGACCCCACATGCATGCATATATTGTTAGAACAAATTGGATTCAGTAGGTTCTTCAGATTTTTTAAGTAGGACAGGCCATTCAAGGGAGATTAAAGTGGTTCTGTGGCTCTAGGAAGAGTTAGGAAGAATAGTGAGGTATAAATATCATTAAAATGTGTTAATATATTAAACTATCAAAGGATTAATGAACTATATGTAACAAAACATGGAGAAAGATATTTATTTGAATTGTCGATTTTCACCTCTTACTACACCTGTCCAGAAATTTGTAAGCGCTGAGATCTGTAGTGAAATGAAGATACTATCCCAAATTCATGTACAGTGTGAAAAGTCAATAGATAGTGAAGACACAGATGATAACACATATCTTATGAATAAATCCCTAGACCTAGACAGATACAAGTGTATGGAATGAAATAACCCTTTCTGTCCTTTCTGTTCTCTCTTTCCCTGAAGACTCTACCAGAAACCTCCTATCTGTTTTTGACATGCTTTTGCAACACTGATATAAAACAAATTTCACAGACTCTCCAAGAAAAATTGTGATCAGGAGTGATATTCACACACCATATATGCAAAACTGCTAGCATGATCTTTCAATTTATGTTATGCCTGGTGCTTAAGGAAGTTCTGCAAACCATTGTGTAATCACAAACTGTTCCTACGAAACAAACATACAAACAAATGAACAAACCGAAACATACTTACTTCATGAGGAATGTTTCTGGAATTTTGAAGAAGAAATGAGTAAAGCTGAAGCAACTAGTTTTCTGAAGCAAATATTTTGATTAAGCCTCTCTCTTTTATGGTAAATAATAGACTGAAATTTAGAAAAATACTCAAATAGTATTTAGAGTATTTAGAGTTGCTGTAGGAGAAGTGAGAATAAGATCATTTGTTTTATTTAATAACATGGAAAAGTAGTTAGCATGACAGAGCAGACCAATTAATCACTCCCATCTGATATGGCTAACTTCACTTTTGATTTAGCTAAAAGCCTGGAACAAATTAGCCTTTCTATGGTTCACACTGCTCTTTTAATTAAAAAAAAAAACACTACAATTTCAGTGTTAACAATTTTTAATTAATTCTATAAATTTCAAATATAATAACACCCAACATTGCCCATTTTCTGCTTGGGGACTAGCTCTCACTGGACAAATAAATTAAAGTTCACAATAGCTATGCCATTGTTTACAGTACTTATGTATCTTAGGCATATTATTTGTAGGTATAGAAACAGAGCGTTGGTGGTAAAGTCTCTTAATTTGAAAATGTGATTATTTAAGGAAAAACTTATATTTGAAAGGAAACCAAACTTCTAAACAAGAAATAATTTTAAGTTTAGTGTTCTTACTTTTATTTATTCTCTTTGTGAAATACATATTGTCCAACATTGACAATTATTGTTAGATTGAAGCTAGAAAAAAAATCTCAGTGTGATTGAAGTTTAGGGCAAAGTCTTAAACTCTTGGCTTTTCAAAAAGCTCTGGCACTCTACACAAGACTACAATTATGTAAAGACAAGCTAATGGTGACAGACTGAGTAGGATTTATACAAAGTTACATAAAATACCAATTTTTTATTGACAGCATAGATGTTAGACAAAGAAACTAGTGGGAGATGGACGATGTAGGAAGGGAAGAGGAAGAGTGAGAGTGCAGTCAAATATTAATATTGCTGCATATATTGTGTTAGATGAAGTGCATTTTAAGCGTTTATCAATTTTTAAACTTTAAATGGGGCTTACGGTCCTTCTTAAAATTCTGAAGCTATAAATAAATAAATTTAAAAAAATTAAGACTTGCTTAGGCACTGTGTGGTTCAGAGTGAGTACCACTCATGAGATACTGAAATAATGTTAGATATTGATGTTATAAAGGACCTACATACAATGGCAGTCAAATGTTATGATACTGTATTGACACACTCTACAAAAAAATTACTAATGTATAGGAACACACATATTTTACATATTTAAGTAAATTAGTTTGCACTTATACTGCATTGTTAATTCAATATTCATTAATTGTTTCTCAATATTAAGATTGTGGTGATCCAATGGAAAAAGGAAAGCATCTTCAACAAATGCTGCTGCTCCAACTGGATGTCCACTTGTAAAAGAATGAAATTAGACCCATACTTATCACCTTGTACAAAACATAACTCCAAGTGGATCAAAGACCTTAACATAAGCCTGGTCACACTAAATCTACTAGAAAAGAAAGTGGGAGAAACTCTTAAAATCATTGGCACAGGTGACAACTTCCTGAACAGAACACCAACAGCTCAGGACCTCAGACCAACAATCAATAAATGGAACCTCATGAAACTGAAAAGCTTCTGTAAGGCAAAAGAAACTGTCATTCGAACAAAACGGCAGCCTACAGATTGAGAAAAAATCTTCACCAACCCCACATCTGACAAAGGGCTAATATCCAAAATCTACAAAGAACTCAAGAAATTAAATGCCAAGAAACCAAATAATCCAATTGAAAAATGGGGGAAAGAGCTAAACAGAGAATTCACAAAGGAGGAATTCCTAAAGGCTGAGAGACACTTGAAGAAATGCTCAACATCCTTAATCATCAGAGAAATACAACTCAAGAGGACTCTAAAGATTCCATCTCACACCTGTCAGAATGGCTAAGATCAAAAGCTCAAATGACAGCACATGCTGGCGAGGGTGTGGAGAAAGGGGAACCCTCCTCTATTGCTGGTGGGAGTGCAGGCTTCTGCAACCACTATGGAGGTCAGTCTGGCGATATCTTAGAACTCTTGGAATAGCTTTGCCTCAGGACCCAGCCATACCACTTCTGGGTATACATCCAAATGACACCTCACCAAATCACAAGGAAGTTTCCTCACCTATGTTCATAGCAGCCTTATTTGTAATAGCTAGAAACTGGAAACAACCCATATGTCCCTCAATTGAAGAATGGATTTAAAAAACTATGGTAAATCTACACAATAGAATACTATGCAGCTATCAGAAACAAGGAAATTATGCAATTTTCAGCCAAATGGATGGAACTAGAAAAGCTCATTCTGAGTGAGCTAACCCAGACTCAGAAGGATGCACATGGCATCTATTCACTTATAGTCGGATTTTAGCTATATATTACAGGATATCTATACTACAACCAATGCACCAAAGGGAACAGGAACATAGACTTTTTTTTTTTCCTGTCAATGAGACACTTTGCCCTAGTGGTGCTGCCTTATAGGTCCCCAGTGTATGAGGAGGCTCTTGGTCCTCATATGACTGCTGAACTGGGGCAGGGGAATGTTATATAGGGACACTCCACTCCATAGGAGTGGGATGGAAGGGTTAGGGGTAGAGGGTAGCAGGGCGGGACTGGGAAGGGTTGAAAGAGGACACTATGATGGAGATGTAACCTGAAGCATAAATAAATAAATTTAATTAAAAAAATAAAAACAAAAAACAAACAAACAAAAAAAGATGTGGTGATCAAAGAGATAAAAATATTTTTTAATTAATAGAAATTCAGGAAAAATAATTGTTAGGTCATTAAGTGTCTTAGATATCTCAGGATACTTGACATGGTTATATCACTATGTAAACTTCAATATCAACTTGACTGTATCACTGGACTCAACTGTCAGGCCACCTCGAATAGAAAATACTTCTTTATGATGTTTCACTGGACCAGTGAACTTTAATCATATTTACAATTCTTCCCTAATTTTCTTTTATGTTAAGACAGTTTTAAAGATGGAATAAAACAAATTTCTCAGTATTCATCTTGTAGCATTATCCTGCAGTTGAGAATAACTCAGTATTTTTTAAATTTTATTTACTAAGGAACACTTTTCTAACTTCTTTACCTTAATGATTTCTGATTTATGAGCATTAATCTGAGCTCAATAGTCACCTTAAAATGACTAATTGTAGTACAAATTGGTGAAAAGAGGTCAGATAAACATGCATATGATTGAAAATTGCCTACATAAGACCAGATTTTCCTAACACCTTCTTTTCTGCATTATAAATCACTGAACTATTTATTTATCTAAATATAAATAAATCATTGAACCTGACATTTTGCTAATGTTTAAAATAGGGTCAATTCCTACCTGGAAATGTTTAGAAAGCAACATTCAATTTGACTAAATGGAATAAACCTTTAAGACCAAGTTTCTTCTTAACTAAAATGTTTGCATTGCTTAGCAATTATTCTTTCCATCGAACAGTCAGATCTATCCTTACTATGCAAAGGCAGACCAAGATACAATTAGGCCGAGGACATTTCTCTTTTATTCCTGTGACTTCTGGAAGTAGCCCAAATGTTCACAAGTGAATTAAGATAAAATATTTAATTTTGTTGTCACTCCTTATTAGGACTGTTAATGACTATCACCCTTCCAATTTTGAAAAGAGGTGTAATTTTGTTGGCCTAGTTGGCTAGTAGACCTCTGCCTACAGTGATGTTCTTGTCACACTCTCCTGCATGCTTCCTAGAAAATAACAATTAAAGTTAATAGAATATTCATAATTATTTCAGAGCTGGAACTCTTCTGTTATATGTAACTGCTAAGATCTGAACCCAACATTTGCATTTAAATTAATCCTAGAGGGATTAAATGGTAGTTTTTAAATTCTAGTACAGTATGTGTACAAACCTAACTTAATACAATGGCAATTATTTATTCCATTATTTATGTATTTCAAACATGACAATGTTGTCTTAAGTTATCTACTTAGAACAAAGTAAACATGAAATGCAACTAACTGAGTTCAAGGAAGTTATGCATAATTTAAATAAGAAGGCACTGTTTCCTTTCCATTTTTAGCTTAGTCTTCCATGCAGGTTCACTGGCAAATACTTGCTCTATGGAGCTGTAGAGGAAGCATTTGAATATAAATCTGCCGTGAAGTCTGAGGCTTATAGTCTCATTATATGGTCCACAGGATTTGCTTATGCTGGATCCATGATGGTAAATATAGAGAATGAGTTCTCCCATCCAAGAACTAATTAGGTCACATGTAGCTTAGCTTCTAAAATCAGATACATTCAGGCACATTTGATGATACCATTTTCTTAGCTTAATTCTATATTTGAAACTAATTGACCTAAGTGCCATTTAGGTGGGCACACCTTTAATCTGAGCATTTGGTATCCAAAGGCAGGTGGATCTTTGTGAATTTGAGGTCAGCATGGTCTGCATGGTGAGTTACAAGAAAGGTAGGACTGCATGGAGATACTGTTCCTCAAACAAAGAAACAAACCAACAAAACAAAACAGAACAGAATAAAACAAAACAGAACACAACAGAACAAAACAAAACAAAACAAAAACACCCTTTATTTAGCATGGAGAATATCAATCAATCTGTGTTTGAGAAAAAATTTATCTGTTGTTGGTTATTTAATTACTTAAGTAACTAATTATTTCAGAAATAGTAAGAACTAGAACTCTACTATGCAACTATTAAGATCTCAGTGGTGTGTGTACTTGTTATGCATAAACAAATTATATTAATTTACACAGCTGGTTCTTACCAAGAAGTGTGGAGTCTCGCCTTTGCATGATCTTCACACATTTGCACTTCTATTCTCTTCTATGCTTGTGAAGATTTTCTATCTGCTGTGTCCTAGGGCATTTTCAATTATATATAAACCACCTCCTTTGTATAGCACATCTCCAATTTACAATTCACACACACATACAATGATAATCACTGTGAATTTTTCACACTATTCCTTTTATATTCCAATTTATTTCTTTCCCTGATTCCTCTCCCAACTTTTTGTCACCATTGGCATTGCTTTAGTCTCAGCACAATGAAATTATGATTTATTTTATTGGTTCTTTTATATTCTTCTTTATGTTCCCAATGTTATAAACCTGATTATCATCATTGTTCCCAAGATTTAATTAAAATCTTTTTAAAACTTTATTCAAAGTATTTGGGGCTAGAAAGATTTTTATCAGTTAAATGTAGGTACTTCTCTTACAAAGAGTCTAAATTCTGCTCTTGCCAACTACAGTAGTAGGAAGTTCCAATACCTAGGACTTCATCTGCAGGGGGTCTGACACATGTGATCTCCAAGAGACACTAAATCTTTATACACATAACCAGATGCACACCCATGTACACATAATTTAAAACTAAAATTCAATCTTTTGAAAACATAAAATATTTTATAACACTAATTTTTAATTTTTTATTCATTCTCTGCTTTGCAGTCTACTGACATCTATTCACACTAAGAGATATTTAGATTTTTATCAATAAATGCAGCCTATGTAGTTTGCTTCTCATTATAGTTTTTCCTTTGTACTTTCCCTTCCTCTTCCTCTCCTTCTCTTTCTGTCCCTTCTCTTTCCTCTTTTTCTCCATCGCTTCTTTTCCTCCTACTACTTCATCTTCTATTCTTTTCCTGAAACAACATATTTCTTCACCTACATTTATTAAGCTTTTTGAAATTGTACATGTTCACTGATATGCATGTTTGACTATGTGTGGAATCAAGTACCTATGTGTGTGCATATATGGACATTGCAAATTGCCAAGAGCTATCCTTGATTATTAATCATACCTTTATTCATAATGGCAATGTCTCCAAGATGAGCCCAAAGCTTCCCTATAGGTATAGACTTGTCAGTCAACATGCTAAGGAATGTACTGTATCTCCATTTTGAGCTCAAATTACTGATGTTCGAGCACACCACTGACCTGTTATTAACAGAGAATTCTGGAGACAGAAAGTCAGTCCTCAAACTTTATAGAAAGTTCTTTCAGTGATGAACCCCCTTCACAGTTCCTGATCTTCATTTAGTAGTAGAAGAATTTGTGTGGCCATGCATATTTCAAATGTTCAAATTAAAAAGCTTTAGGTTTCAAGATGCTTTTGACTCTTTCTCATTTGCATTAATTATCCAAGTGGCATATGTTGCTGACACTTGTTGGAATACCCCCAACAAGAGTAAATGACTTTTAAAATGAAAAATCTATGTAGTTATCAATTTTAAGTTTAATCAGACATTTTATTTTTTAAATAACAATACAGCTACATAAATTTGTGACAATTACTATACAAAAATGCCTTGTTTAGGGCCCAGTTTTCTTCAGTAGTATCTTACAAAACTATCACAGAGGACCTAAGGTAAATTTATTTACTTTATTTTCATTGATGTTGTTTATACTTCCAGCTTTACATATAATGCTTTGGTAATCTGTGTATCTATATTTGCTTCTATGCAATCTGATTATATCTGTGCATTTGGCCAATAGCCCATTGTGTAGCAGTTTCTTCAGAAACTAAATCCTTCCATTTTGGAGGGAAGCTTCTTAAGACATCAGATATAAAAAGGGCTGAGAAAGAACAGGTATTGTGGGGCAGGGTCTTCATAGGAAGCTGAAACAACAGAATGTTCTAAGCAGCGGGGAGAAATACTTCATCCTGCAAGGAAGCTCCTGTATACATGAAGTAAGAAACACAAAAGAAGCTCTAAAAGTTCCTGAAACTGACCATACTCACTAAGCCTCTCCATCCACAGAAATATATAAATAATATAGACGGCTAAGAGTAACTCTCATACAAGCCATGGAATCTAGAAGAACAGAGTACAGTCAAGCATTCTTGGAAAAAAAAAAATAACAACAACCCTGAAAACAAAAAACAAAGACCACACAAACTGGAAGAGACAAAGACCTACAGAGATCCCAAGGATAGATTCAAACCAACCAACAGACCAAGAATAATCACCACCCAGCCTTTGAGCTGCCTTTAGGTTGTGCTGTGTGCTCCATGTGTTTCAGCTTTTATAAACTGTCACTCATGCTATAAGCTTTATAAAATGCAGCTATAAAATAGTATCACTTCTGTTCTGCATCCCTTCATCAATATTTCTGTAAGTTTATGATTATAGTTTATGTTATAGAATCATATGAATTATTATACTATTTTTACCTCCTTGAAGGATTTTAGAAGAATATTTCTATGGTTATGGCATTTGTATCTGAATTTCTTTAAAACCCTATACCAATCTAGAAAGTAGTGGTATAAAAGAATCTGAGCTTGATCCATCTTCTCGCATTGGTGGGAGACTTGGACACACTTCCTGGATCCAGCTTTGATTTTCTGCTGCCTTTCGCAGGACAAAGAACTACCCTGTCCAGACTATTCTTGCTTGTCTGGGGTCAGAAGAAACAATTTGTCAAGTTCTAGTGCCACTTGAAAGGTCATTACAGTTATATTGGTGTTCTATTGTGGGAAATATATTTCTACTCTCTACATTGTCCCACATTTAATATACTATTTGAAAGACTTTGCTCTTGACAAAATTTAAGTTTGAATGAAGTATCTCTTTATTTAGAATTTCCAGATAAAGTTATGAACACTGGTCCTGGAAACATTTTCAAATTTTTTGATTCCATATTTGTATTATATCTTTCATCCTTTCTTGGAGGATTTTTTTTTCCTGAATTGTAAGCCCGGTTTTGTTATGATTGATGAATTGTCTATTTCATTCACTTTCACCTTTTTACATGTTTCATGTAGATATCCATGGAAGTTAGCAAAGAAAGGGGGAAATATGAAGACTTTTACATAGCCAAAGACTCCTGAAGGACAAAGAATGCTTCCAATTTTAAAGAGTATGTAAAGAACATAAATAAAAACAAAGCCTAATAAATTTTTCATCAACTAAAAATCAATGAAAAAAATCCAGTTTGTGATGTATGTTGAATTGACTCAACTAAAATGTGATTCCTACTGACTAGTTTGAAGCACATGGTTCTGCACTGCATGGTATATAATATATACACTCTGTCATATGTCATGTTTATTTTCATTTTTCAAGTAACGTGTTACTACATTGCTGCTTTTAAAACGTGAATGTATTGTTTCAATAAATTTAGTTTTAAAGTATAATCAACTGTTATTTAATTACCCGATAATAAAAATAGTATTAACAACTAAATAAAATGTAGCTAACCATAAATCTAATATTCTCTATACTTCTTGCCTGTACATTTTTAGTATTTGCATATTGCATGTACAGCATTTACAGCAAATGTATATGACTTACACAGTCCTTATATATTATTTACCCTAAAATTTTTAGATGAGCAGTTTCTAAGCTTTTCACTTCTGCTGCCAATGTCATAAGAATCAATAATTGAGCAATTAAATCCATCCATAGAAATCATATCATCATTTGCATTCGAAGACTAACCCCTTTTAAGACCATTCATCCCTAGTGAACTCATTCATATATTCTCCTGCAGTTGAACTGAAAAACCAATATATGTTAATTAATTTTTATTTATTTTTAAGTCAAAGCAGCTCTTTTGCTAAATATCAAGGAGTGATATAAGATGTCCCACATGGTTCGATATCAGAAAATAATGTACTAATGAATGTAATGTTAAAATCACTTAAATTAAAAAAATCAATCCTCACATATGTCCTTGTTCTTAACATATAAGTCATTTAATTGTAATATAGGTTCTGCTTTTTTTTAAAAAAAATCAAGGCTTATATTTCTTTGGTAGATTCTATAAAGTTAACATTATCCAGAAAAAGTGAACTAGGTTATGGTCTCAAGACTCAGTTTTTGTTTATAGCATTTATATAATTATTTTAATTAACCAATGTATTTATGTAAATATATAAAAATATAATAATCAAATCATTTTCAATTTAGATGCCATGTAACAAAATATCAATATATGAAACTTGAAGTACTTCTGATTCTTTGAATTTTCATGCATGTTGTACAGGAATTTTAGTCCAGCAACATGACTGCTCTGATCACATCCAAAGACCTTCTAGGTCTGTGTGTTCTCGCTGGAATACATGCACTTAGTACACACCTATAATCGAAACCAGCTGCCTATTTGAGTGAAGGACAAAGTGATGAATCAGAGAAATATCTGACAAAATGAGTCAGAGATAGGATTATTCTAAGTCTCAGGACCACAGACAGGAAAGAGCAGTTATATAAGAGCAACATAGGGGGAAAGTCAACTGGGAGTCAGTGTGGTTTAGTTTTGTGAGTGCACTGCACCAGAGTTGAGTTCCTTTGTGACTTCATACAGGTGAGTGCAGGCCAGTAAAGGCAGTTAAAATTAGAGAATAAGAAAGAGGCAAAAGATTAGAACAAATTGCCTTAGTTTGAGGACAAGTAGAGCAATTCAGTCAAAAGATGAGAGAAGACAGATTGAATCAGTCAGCTTGGAGAGGAGTTTGAGCCAGAACGATTGAGATGAATCAGTTAGCCAGAGTTCAAAAAGAGCTAGAAATGGTGGGCTTATTAAGAAGTAGGCCTCTAAGACAACACTTGCATTTGGGAAGTAAAAGTAGCATTTACAGTGGTTTCAACCTCCAAACAGAGGATATTCTCAATTTTCTGAGTCCATAGCATCCGTACAGGTGTTCTGACGCCCAGGAGAAGACCAGCAGAGCTACTACAATAAGACTAAGGGCAATTTTCCCTGGGATATGCAGCAATGTGGCGTCTGGCTGTCTGGTAACTGGGGGATCAAGCTGGCAGGTGCTGAGCTTCCTTGCGCCCAAGTGCACTATCTACTGGATATAAACTACATATTGAACCTTCCTGCCCCCACCCTTGCCTGGCTTCTCAGCTGGTGACTCTGTTGTGCATCTGGTACAGAAGCCACCTCTCAGCCCAGAGGAGTGAAGCAGCTCTGGATCACTGTGTGCAGTCGGAGAAACCAGACTGCACTGGTTCACAGAGTTTCAATCTAAGAGATACAGACTGTCTCTAAGACTCACCTGAGAGTAGATTAGGAGGACCATAGCCACCGTCCTGATACCCTAGCTACAGCAGAACTGTTGGAAGCCCCCGACCCTGGCAGGCTGCTCTGGAACACTGTGATTCAGGCAGGGAAAAGGCGGCTGAGATTCCCTGAGCCCAAGAGCTGTAGACACCTTGTGAGCTCCATAGTGGAACTCCGGGCCAGTGCTCACGTGAGCAGGACACACAGTCTACAGCCTCAGTCCAGGGTACTTAGGTCTCTGCTCAGAGCAGTGAACCGGTCCTGTACTGTGGTGTGCTGCCCAAGGAGGTAGGCAGCACCAGACCAAGAACTTCTTACAAAAAAGCACAGGCTCATCCTGAGAAACCCCCTAAGTATAGCTTGGGAAGTCTATACCCACAGTCCTGACATCCTAGCTACAGGCAATCTGTTAGAAGCCTCGCCGAACAAGACAGGCTACTTTGGAACACAGCACCTCTGACAGGGAAAAGGCTGCTGAGAGCCCCCACCCCCTAAGCCCAAGTGCTGTAGAGGCTTTGTGAACTCCATATTGGAACTCCCTGCCTGCACCCACTTTGGCAGGGCTCTTAGTCTACTGCCTCAGTTTATAGCATCTAGATCTTGGTCTGGAGCAGTAAAGCAGTTCTGAACTATTGCATGGTGGCCGAGCAGGTATGCTGCACCAAACCAATGAACTTCTGACAGATAAGCACAGGTTGATCCTGAAACCCCCTGGAGAGTAGAATGGAAGGACCACAACCTTAGTCCTGACACCCTAGCTACAGAGAAACTGCCAGAAGCCACGTCAGCGCAGTCAGGATAGACTGGAGCACAGTGATTCTAACCTGGAAAAGGCAGCTGAGCTTCTACAAATCCAAGCACTGTGGACAGGGTGTGAATTCCACATCAAAACTCCCCAACAGTATCTACTTTGCTCCTCACATGAATACCCAGGCTACAAAACAGACAGCTCTGACTCTAGAGCATTGAAGCAACCTTGGAACATTGCTCTGTGTCTGGGTGATGTGGGATGTACCAGATCACAGTGTTTCTGGCGATAAGGCGCACATTGAACTTAAGAAACACCTGACAACAATCACAATCTGTTGCTTGCCAACACCCACCTACATCACTAAGAAGACCAGCTGGATCTCAGGAACCTGAAGGTAGGAATAACACATCCCACCCCAAACTATGACCTGAGTTCCCAATTGGAACACAACAGGAAGAGGTGAGCTCTGGGAGGTACATTGAGAACCAGCCCCATCCAGCCTGCTGAGAACTACAAATCACCAAGTTATATGGCCTCTACACCAAAGCTCCCATCTTGGTACCAAGCACAGAAGGAACCAGGAACAAACACTTAAGAACAACCAGATGACTAAAGGCCAGCAAAAAAAAAACAAAAAAAAAAAAAACAAAAAACAAGAACTGACAAAAGTCAGGGAAATATGACTCCAACAAAATTCAGCTATGCTACCACAGCAAGCTCTGACCATCCCACCACAGCTGAATCACATGGAAATGATGACAAATCAATACTTTGGAAGATGATAGAAGCCTTACAAGAAGAAAATAAATCCCTGAAAGAACTTAAAACAATCCACAATTTTACAAATGAAAGCAATGGGGAATTCCATTAGAGACCTCCAAGCCAACTAGTCCAAATATAAATGAGAAAGAGACAAGGCTATAGAAGATCTGAAAAACTGGTAGACAAAGACAATCAAATTGGAGCAGGAAACATCTAAACATATAAAACTGTTCAAAACTTGAAACTGGAAATGGAAGCAATAAAGAAAACACAGAGATATTCCTGGAAGTAGAAAACCAAGGAAATAGAACAGTAACAACAGACAACAGTATCAAAAATAGGATACAAGAGATGGAAGACAGAATCTCAGGTGTGGAAGATTTGACTGAAGAAATCAATGGAGCAACCAAAGAAAATGAGAAATCTAAAAAACTCCTCACCTACAACATCCAAGAAATCAAGAACTCAGTGAAAAGATGGAATCTAAGAATTATAGGCATAGATGAAAGAAAAGACTCCTAACTCCAAGGTCCAGGATACATATTTATCAAAATCATAGAAGAAAACCTTCCCAAATTTAAAGAAAAATTCTAAGAGTCAAACAGAACTTCCAACAGATTAGACTAGAAAAGAAATTTCTCTTGTCACAAAACAATTTGAACTCCAAAATGTACAGAACAAAGAAAGAATATTAAAAGCCATAAGAGATAAAGGTCAAGTAGCATATAATGGCACACCCATCAGAATAACACCTGACTTCTCCTCAGAAACCTTAAAAGCCAGAAGGGCCTGGGCAGACATCTTACAAGCCCTAAGAGACCATAGGTGCCAGCCCAGACTGCTTTACCCAGCAAAGCTTTCTATCAACATAGATGGAGAAACCAAGATATTTGATGACAAAGCCAAATTTAAACAGTATCTATCCACAGATACACCTCTACAGAAGATCCGAGAAGAGATAAAGACATAATCTAAAATTTATTGGCTATAAAAAGCATCCACTTTCCTTGTTACTGGGGTAAAGCAGAGACTTTATCATGAATTCTCAGGATCACACTTTTTCCAAGTGAAGCATGCTAGGTAATAACAATAGGAAATAGATAACGGACCACATAGCCCAAGCTGGGATTTATAAGAAGAGATTTCCAAGTACTAATTGTTACTACAGAAGAAAGATGATATGAATAGGGCTTAGATGCTCAGGGATGTGTTAATGCTCAAACAGTGAAGGTGAACAGGGATTATTTTAAAATGCATGGCACTAGGAGGGGATCCTAATCAGTTTTAAAACTGAGAATAGCTCACTGCACCCAGTTGTTCACTGATACTGCTGGAGAGATACAGCTAATGTCAAGCAATTTACTAGAGTAATATTACTTTTTTTTTCTTCTTCCTATTGGTTAATGCAAAAAAGCTCTGTATTTTACTAGCATACCAAATAACCTGGGGGTCTTTGGATAGAAGTATGAGAAAGAGCAAGTTCCTCTAGAAAAATACAGTGGAAAACAAGGGGAATATTGTCTCTTAGCTTCCAAGCAGATAATTCTGGTTCAGTATGACCACATGGAGCACTGTTTTACTTCTGGGAAATGTGTGCTTGCACAGTAAGTTAGAAATGTGAAAGAAAAAAAAATCTATGTCCATGTTCCCTTTGGTGTGTTGGTTGTAGTACAGATATCCTGTACTACATAGCTAAAATCCTACTATAAGTGAATAGACACCATGTGCATCCTTCTGAGTCTGGGTTAGCTCAGTCAGGATGAGCTTCTCTAGTTCCATCCATTTGGCTACAAATTGCATAATTTCATTGTTTCTGATAGCTGAGTATTATTCCATTGTATAGATGTACCACAGTTTTTTAATCCATTCTTCAGTGAACCACAGGTCTTGATCCCAATACTTAGTATGCAGAGACAGGCACATAGGATTTGGAAGGATTTAAGTTTAAAAGCTACATACAAAAGGCATGCTCAATGTAAATGAAATGTCCTTTGAAATCTCAAAATATATACACTAAAGGTTTGTTTAGCTCCAACATAACAAAATAATTTCTTCTTTAATCCAGATTGAAAGATAATACTTTATATATTGTCAAAAAACCAAATTTGCTCCAGGAAAAATATTACCTGACCCCCCCCCCAAAAAAAAAGGTAATTGCCCCAGAGTTAGGATTAGGGCAGGGCTCTGTTCTTATCTTTCCAGGAGACTTAAAACATCCATTCAAGGAATCCAGGACAACTGGACAAGGGAAACCTCAGCAGAAAACAGATCAGACACCAAATAAGACGAGCAGCCCAGACGATCCAGCCTTGCAGACTCCCTCAATAGCTGTTTCCTCAAAAGTCTACAACCACAACTCAAAATCACTAAGATCGTTCAGCTCCACAGACTGCTCCAGCCAGAACTTCAGTAAAGGCCTGAAGATCAGCTTCTGTCTACAAACATCTTAGGACATCTAAACAGCTGAGCACAAAAGGACTGAACATCAAATGATTCCATTAACATTTTTAACCATTTTTCCATCCCTATTTAGGCCCCAAACAAGTTTACTACGTCCCAAATCAGCAGGAAGTGATTTATGAGAGCGACGTCCCAGGCCCAGAAGGTGGGGAGGGTGTTTCTCCCCCTTCAGTTATTCGATGAATAATAGAAAATTTTGTCATTTAAGGGAAGAGACTACAAGCTTTTAAATGGTCTTGTTAAATGAGTTTTGGAGGTTAGACCTAGGGACTTCTCTCTTTTTCTTTTCTGTATCCTTCTTTCTCTCCTATGCAGGAGTGAATAGACTTGAGAAAAAATAGGACATAGACATAGTATAGGAAAGATCAAGAAAAAAGGACAGATTATTGAATATGCCCTTATACCTTTGTATATTGAAACAAAATTAATACTATATTAGGCTAAATTGGTGTTGATCATTGTATATTAATGCAAAATTAAGATTGTATTGGACTACATTGGTTCTGATCTTAGTATATTGATAAAAAATTAAGAGTATATTTGGCCACATTGGTATTTATCTTTGTATATTGTTACAAAATTAAGGGTAACACTTCTTAAAGGTATTGTACCTAGTAATGCTTAAAAAGGAAATGTGAAGATTTGGCCTTTTGCTACCAACCATCATAAACTGTTTAGGATAATTAAGAAATACAAACTAACAGTCATGCAAGCATGTCATTTTGTCAGTTACTATGGCAGTCTATCACAGTTATTTTCTAAGCTACTCAGAAATCAAGTTGTTAAGAGACAGCACCATTTGCTTATCTAAATATAAGAGATAGATAGGGCATCTTCAAAAACCCCAAGAGATCTGCAGAGTATGGCATTTAAAGATGTTTTCTTAAATTAAGATTTTTTTTTATATCGAGACATGCCAGCTCCTGACAGCATCCCCTATTCCACTCCAAGTAGAAGATGAGCATCGAAGAATCTCCAGTGTGAGATGGTTGAATTAGTGGCAAGCCTATCTCTTGGCAAACAAAACAAAACAAAACAAAACAAAATCCTTCCTTCAACTGTAGACAGACTGGTGTCCAAAAAGGACAAAACTTGGAAGCAGGTAAGTCGACAGCCTAGCTCTGCCAAGACAGGGTAGGTAAGTCCTTCATAATTCTTGCTCTACAATCAATGTCTGTCAGAGAAACAGGGCCAAACACCTGAAGATTGATGTTGTAATGTATGGAGAGAAAATGGGAACTGTCGAGGCAGCCACGGATATGCCATTTCTTAGTTTTGGAAGCTGCGGGCCCTGTACTTCCTATATAATCAGATATATTTAACCCTCTCAGGTCTCTGAGGTGGTTGAAGAATAGATAGCTAGAGTCTCATAGTTAAATTTTGAGTTGTTTAGGAATCAAGAGGGTGTTCTGGATCTAAGAAGATGTTTTTAAAATTATGATGCAAGTTAGTATGAAAGCTGAGTTAGATGAGAACTTTAAACTCATGGAGATAGTTAGATAGTAGAATATTAAAGTCAGGGGCCAAATACATATGGACTGGACATTGGGAATGTATGCTAAGCCATATAACTCTCAGAATTGTGGCCTATTTACTTCAGATTTTTTTGTACTGTATTTATTGTTATAAGAGAAAGAACCATTTGTTGGATTGAAAAAAAAAAGAATTATGCATTCTGGGGAAAGGGTGAGAGTGTAGGAAGGTGAGGCTGGGAGGGGTGGAGGGAGAGGGCTGTGATGAATATGTAACTTGAAGTAATAAATAAACATTAAAAAAAGGAAATGTGAAATTGTCGCAGGTCACTGAATATATTTATATTATAAAAGATATAATTGAAATCCTAGCTTTCCTTTGTTATTTGAGAAATGACACACATTGCAGTACACTTTTATTGAAAATTGTTCTATACTGGAAGGGTAGAAAAATGAATTCAATGGCATTTTTGCAAGATGAAGCTTTTCATTTTTAGTGTCCCCCTTTTGCCTATTTGATGACACATTGTATAAAGCCATCCTGGAAACAGTAGCATCTCACTAAAATCATTCACAGTTCATATACTGGGGTAGCCACTTGGAAATCTGTGTGGAGTTTTCTCAAATCTAAGACCAGCACTCGCTAGGAATGTATGGGCATACCTTAAATCCCAGGACTCAGGAAGCAGAGTCAGGAGGATATCTTTGAATGTGAGGCCAGCCTCTCTAAATTGTCAGTTTGAGGGCAGCCAAGGTAACATGATAAGACCCAGCCTTAAACAAAAAAGATATTGAGGTATTTTATAGATTGATAGAGCAGATGGGAAATTTAATTCAGTTTGTTTACCACTTATTACCTATAATAAAAGAA
Source organism: Lophiomys imhausi (assembly GCA_907164525.1). Lineage (NCBI taxonomy): Eukaryota > Metazoa > Chordata > Mammalia > Rodentia > Muridae > Lophiomys > Lophiomys imhausi. The sequence goes on along the minus strand of CAJQZJ010031962.1, from coordinate 10,576,937 downwards.
ACAGAAATATTGAAACCCATACAGACACACACATACACACACACACACATACACACACACTGGACAAGAATTAACTACTGTTACAACCTACATACACCAGTCATAGGAATTTACCCAAAGTACACAATGGTATACTAATGAGATGCCATCATATTTGTCTTGCTTGTAGCTCTATTTACATTAGTTAGGACGTAGAATTGATCTACATGTCCATAATATAATGAACACATAAGGAGAATGTGGAATTTTGGTGAATATACACAATGGGATTCTATTCATCACTATAGAAAAACAAAATTAAGCAAAATTTTTAAAACATTAGATGGAATTAGAAAGAAGACATAATATGGATTATGGCAATTCTGGATCACAAAGTCAGAGACAACATATATTCTCTGATACAAATGTCCTATACTCAAAAATTTAGACTTCAGTGATAAACCAGGCACAAGAATCTACAGATGCCAGGGACTAAGAAAAGAACCATAAAAATTAGAGGAAAAACTAAGGTTTTATGTAGGGTTAGGTAATGAAACATTTTTGTATATCAATATATGAGGAATTATTACTTAGATTGAAAACATATAAAAACATAATATGATATGAAACAAGAGAACAGTAAATATTGGGGAAGATTATCTAAACTAAGAATATATGAAAACATATGGAAATCTACTATTTTAAAACCAATTAAACTAATTATTTTAAAAAGAGCTTGAGCATGAGTACCCTGCATGGCTGAACAATGGTTTTAATTTCTGAAGCAAGTTCTGAGAGTGCTAAAGGGTTGCACTATATTGGTTGGTGACCAGGATATTCCCAGAGACTCCCCAAACAATATGGGCTATTTTTATTGTTTTTGTTTGCTGACCAGAACTACATGGTAAGACACTATACACTTCTTATATAGACACAGAGAAAGCAATCTGAACTAAGGGACACTGATTTCTCACCAGCTAGCAGTCACAGTGGCAAAAACTTGTTTGAAGTGTACTGAAAGAAATATCCACAGTCTTACTTAGCTCTGGGTCCTGCAAGCTACAATACTGATCAGTAAGGCAAGATATAGCGAATAGTCAATAGTGGATTAAGGGTTGTGAGAATAATCAACCTCTTTCTGATCTGATTTGATATTGATTAGCCCCAATGGAAGAAACTTATGTCTGGTACTATATCCTGACCAAAGGTAATGACTAGGGAGTTTACTGGTCCATGGGAATTAATTCAGCATTCTTGTTTTAGTGAATGAATGTGTAGTCAAACTGCCTTGTAAATACATCTTTTTATACATAGACTGGCACAGTTCTCAGCTTTAGACATTTGTAGTGGTCTACCATGAATGTAGAAAATTATAATTGGTCAATATAGTGAGAAAAAAATGACCGTTGTATCCTCAGTATATCTATATTACTCTTCAAAGATCTAGAACAAAGAATGAAAGATTAGTTGGAAAGATTGTACAATCCTGATAGTGGGGAGGGATGCTATGAATTATTGTTTTCTTGATAGAATGTGAACAATGATAAATGCATCATAGTTTAGTTACTGACACACAAATGTATATGGACGTGCACAAAAATGAACACACAAACACATATACACACAAAGGCATGAAAATATTTGGGAAGGAAAAGGTGTTCAGAAGATGTTTGAGAAGAGCAAGACAGAGTTATGGGTGAATATGATCAAAATATTTTGCATACGTGTATAAATTTTGAAAAAATAATTGAAAATGAACACAGAATTACAGTGAAATTGAATGGATTTCTATTGATTTGAATTAAAATTTGAATTCTCTGAGTCATTATTGCTATTTTCATTTTCCTGATTTTATACATTTTTTGTTATTTTGCTTTTGTTAAGAAATGTTCTCATTCTTCAATACTAGGTAAACCATACTGGCCTTAAACTCACAATGATCCTCCTGCCTTAGCCAGTCCAATGCTGGAATTTATAGTAGGATACATCCTCCCCAGCTCTTATAAAATAATTTTATATTTTATTTAAGAAATAAATTTCTGAGATTCATCAAGAAAAAAGGTGGCAAAGACTCAATTATAAGGAACTTTGTCATCAAAATATATGCTGGTGCCACTAGATTTAGTATAAAACAATGTGTGTGCTCATCAGTAGACAGTTGGGAAGGATGTAAATACAGTACTTATGTATTATAGTCATAAAAGATTCAATTAGAAAAAGTTTATGAAGTTAAATGGTTACATAAGTAAGGTTAAATGATTGAGGGAATTAAGCATAGCTAAGTATACAATGTACATACCAGTGCAATGGCAGTCCCACTCACTGTCCACTTAAATGTCTAAATTGAGCAAGATCTGGTACTCTATACAGCATTGTTGCTAAGGGCTCTATGCACAGACAATGCTATAATAGTTTATACTGCAAATTAATTCCAATTTCTTATGTTGACATACACCAACACTTGCCATTCTGTTATAGTTTCATACAATATTCAATACAGTGGCTGTCTATCCAGGCTTATGGCTCCCAAACAATAGCATAGAACTGGAGTAGATTTACATAAATATTCATTCCCTTTGTTTGGACAATGAAAAAAATCCTGTAACCAGTCAAATTTTAGAATATACTTTCATATGACAGTTGGGGAAAATATATTTTTGGCCCTAAAGATATGAACATATATGCACTGAAACTGAGATCTTTAACATTCTCAGAAAGACAAGTTTGAGGCTGAAAAACCAATGGCAGTGTGGCAGTAATAGCTACTCAATGGCCTACTGTGGATTCTTTCCTCCTATCAAGTGTTCTCAACTCCTCGTATTAACCCAGACATCCTCTGTAACTGAGACATGAGATGGTGAAGAATTAATAATCCTCTGATGACCTCCTGCAACCCTGCCTTGTGGATGAGAGCCCGTTTTTCCCATCAGGATCTGTTCACTGAAGACAGCTTCAGAAAGAGAGCTGGAGGGCAAAATGGACTACTTATTTTACGTATCTCATTTCTACTGTTTTAGTTTAGGAAAAAATTTATATTTATAATTGGTAAGAATAGTAACATACATATTTAATACTGTTTATTTCATGGTATTTTCTGTAAGATAGTTCAAGTCTATTCTTTGTGCTTCCTTACTGTCACACTCTATCACAAAGTTATGAAACTAATTATTCTGTACAGATTATGCACTTATTTATTGCCATTAGCTAGGACATATTGAGAACACTCAGTAGGATATTCAGTTTAAATGGAGATGTGAAATACATTATGATCACTTTACTCTTATAATTCACATGATCCTCTGCTAACAGACTTATTTATTTCATAGTCACTTCACAGAGTTCAAGCTATGACTATTTAACACTAGGTTAAAAGTACACAACCCTGTGAGGGGTCACACTGTGTTTTTACATAATTAGATTTTAGGTCACAAACTCATATTTATGTGACTCAAGGTAAATGCTGAACTATGAGAATCTGGGGTGGACTAAGTATTAATAACTGGAACAGCAATATGTAGAGAACATTAAAAGCATTAATGATCAAATACAGCCTTAGAAAATTCTAGCATTCTGGGTATTGTGGTTAGAACTACAGCATCCACCTCAGCGGGATTGCAGAGACACAGGCAGGGTAGGCTATGTTTATGTTGGGGAATGTTTTCCTGCCCAGTTAGAACCTGACACATTTTCCTGGAGGGTCTGAGGTTTGGTTTTTATGAAAGAATTGTTTGTTTGTTTATGTTTCAATTTCAACACTGACCCTCCAAAAAGTAAATTGTTTAATATATTATATTTTAACATTTACAAGATACAATAGGAATAAAATCACTGCATTTAAAACATTTCTGTCAATGTTTCCTCATCTTTAGTGTTGTGAAATTATGTTCATATTATGGAAAGTAAGCAAACAGCGAACTCTAGTCTAACAGTATTTACTTACTAGAGTGATGATTTTAAAATATTAAGTTGAAATACAATTGCAATCCAAAGGCCTAGAGAATTTGACACCTATGTAATTACTATGAAATAAACAATTACTATCATTAAAAGTTTTTAATACAGAACTAATCTTTAGTAAGACTGACTTTGAGAACTCATCTTTATCATTTTAAAATGTAATTTATTTTCTTTAAAAACAAGCTAGTGTATTTGTTGATTAACTTCTCTCTCTTATGTGCATATTTGCATGTCTGATCAGATAGATGTGCACCATGCACTTACAGGATGTCAAAGAGGACAGTTAGAAGAACATACAGGGCCCTTAGAACAGGAGTTACAGGCACTCCTCTTCCTGTAACAGTTCTGAGCCACCATATGGGAATGGAACCAAGGTTGTCTGCAATAGCATCAAGTGCTCTTTCCCACTGAGTCATTTCTTCAGTCTTGTGGATTACTGTTCTTGAATCCAAAATCAGTTCAGCTAAATTAGTGAACTTAAATTATCTGCAGAAACTATTGTGAAACCAGTATTCGAAAGACAAAATAATTTGTATTCAATCATTGAATTGAATAAATTCTTATTTTATTTTAGCTGAGTGTTTATACATCATAAAATAGTCATTTGTTTTCATAGAAATATTGGCATATATTTCTAGATTCTAAACTTTCACTAACATTTAATCACTGATATTTTTGTAAGATGTATTTTAATGCTTTTGAAGTTTTTCTTTTCTTAAAATTTCCTGAATATGTGCTTTATGTTAAGCTTGCTATCTTATTTTACTAAGGATTATTTCTTAAACTTAGTTTAACTTAATTTGAAGCAAGCCTACTTAAAATCATTTTTATTTTAAAAAAAAAAATCCCCTTGCTTTTGCAAGGATGGAATTAAAACAGAGTCTGGTTTCCAAGTTTTTTAAATGATATTTGTGTATTATATAAATGCATTAAAATTGTAGTTTTGCCCTATTTTATGTGATCTTACTAACAAGGTCCAATTAGCAAATATTCTAAGTCTTATTTACAAAATTATTTTAAATCTTCATAAGATAGATGGGCTTTAAATATGTCCCTCAAATACTTTAGCATTTCTAAATTTAATTGACATCATGTTATAATACAATTGTTACAAGTTATATATATTTTGATTCTGTATTAAGTTTACTTGAAAAATATATATGTTGATTCCATATGAACACAATTATGTAAATACTGGCACTAATATTTGAAATGTATATATGGTTTAAAAAAGGAACTTTAAAAAGAAATGTTATTTGATTGTGGATCTAATACTTCATTGCTTTTATTTATGTTTATATCATGCCCATCTCTGACCACATGTTTTCAAGCTTATTAAGAGTGTCATTTACAGTATGACTCTGTGTGCCATCCAAATTTATGTTCATGTGATCATAGAAAAAAAATTTAAAAAGAAAGTCTTCATGTTCATCAAATGGACTTCTGATTTTACAGGAAAGTTCCATTGTTTTTCAGATTTGTTTCCTCCTGATGCACATGGCTCAATGTGATACATTTAATGATGTCATTTATTAGATGTCAAATGAATAATGTGTGCAACATACAGAAATCTAAGCCTCATTTGAAAGAAGAGACATCAATACTTAACCATTACAACTGGCATTGAATTCAGAAATTTTTAACTCATTATATGTTTAATTTTAAAATTAGAAAAATAAACTGTACCTGAAATTATGAAATATATTATTGAAGATTTATCCCTGAATCTAATCTCTTATCTTTTCTCCCTGACTCTAACTGAGACAAGTGGGTTCTGGTTTGTAGAATAGGTTTTGGAAACACAATGGCAGAAAATCAAATGACAATCAGGCAGAACAATATTAAATAGATAAAAAGAAATATACTTATGCTTTCGCAATGCATGGATATAAGTAACTGTGGTCTGCAGTGCTCTTCATAGACTGTATATCTCATTTATCGCTAGAGAAAATTTCAGGAAAAACTACAAAGAAAAGCTTAATGAGCCCATCATAATCTTATTAATCTAGCTAAAGCAGAAATATGGAAAGCTGGTAGCCAAATATAAAACAAATAGAATTTAAGACTCATACATATAAAACATAATCTTCTCAGTTAAACAAAGTGCATAAAATTCTGTACTTATGAGCAGAAAGTTGATGCATTTGTGTGAAACAGAATGACTTAGCAACATTACTCAGGATTATACAGCCTAATCTACACTCCATGTCATGAGTGCAAAATGGCCAAGAAGATTTAAAATACATAAATTTACAATAATGCAATATAGTTCAAATCAGTAATTTAAGCTGTAGAACATTGTAAATCATTTTAAAATATCTAATAATGAAACTTAAGCTGTATTATATCACACAGGTATTGTTTTACATTGCATAAGGTGGTTGATAGTGTTTAACTGAAAATGCAGGTAAGTATGGACCATAGATTTTAGGGATTGCTATCAGTATCCTATATTTAAAAAATATGTGACTTCTAGCTAGTAAAATATTAATGACATTATAAAATAACTCAACATTAAATATTTTATTGTTATGCTTTGAGTAAAAATTGTTACAAAAATTAGTAGTGGGATGAGCCTTGACATTCTTGGCACTTATCTTCCACTATGAAGAACTCATGAACAGTCTGTTTATTCTTCATTATCTACCTGGTTAGATTTAGAGTCATCTAAGGACATTGGTTTAGGTTTTTCCATAAGCAAGTAACTGAGGTTGGTTGATCCACACTGAATGTAGGTGGTGCTACCTTGGGCTGAAATCCAGATGGAATAAAACGAAGACCAGAAAATAGGTCAGGGAGGCATCTATATCTTCCTCTCCATGATGTGATGGCTTTGGTCTGCAATTTCAAAATGATAGACTGAATATGTTGATCAATAACTGAAATCCACCCCTATTGTGTTAAGTTATATATGTTGTACATTTTGTCACAGAATTAAAAATGTAACTAGTGCCCTCTTCCTGAAATGCTGAAGACTTCAGACATACTATTAGACATACTATTTATTTATAAATACTTATATGTCTGAAATATATGGAAAATATACATAAGCATAACTATTTTTCCTAAATCCAAAAGTATTTAACAATAATTTTATAATACCAATATATATGTATACATAAATATGTATATTACCTCTCCATAAAATATATATGTGTATATATTCCATACTTGACATAATTTCCCTTATCCTTAATTAAGATGCAAATAAAATTTACAAATTATTCTCCAATCTCTCAAAGGCATTGATTAACTCCTTACTGAAGTATCATATTAATGACCAGTACAACAATAGTCAGAGAAAGAAGATCATTTTTTCTATTTTTATTGAAAATAGATTATTTTCTCATACAATATATCCTGAATGCAGTTTCCATCTTTTTTACTTTTCCAGTTTATTCCCACCTCCCCTCCCATATTCACTCCCTTTCTGTCTCATTAGGAAAAGAAAAAAGCAAACTTCTAAGAAATAACAAAAAAAAAAACATGAGATAAACAAAACAATCACATGGAAGTTGGACAAGGCAAACCATGAGACCGAAAGAGGTAAAGCAATGGCACAGAAATCAGAGACCCACTCACTCTCACACTGAGGAATGCCATGAAAACACTAAACAGGAAGGCTAGTAACCATGCAGGCAGTCTGAATCAGATCCCTGAAGACCTATGAATGCTGTGTCAATATCTGTGAATTCATGTGTCCTTTGCTCATTTTGTTTTAGAAGGTCTTGTTTTCCTAGTGTTCTCCAGCCCCTCTGGCCCCTATACTTTTTCCTTCCAGCTCCTGTTTAGCTGGGGTTCCCTGAGCTCTGAGATGAGGAATTTGATGGAGATATTCCACTTAATGCTATGAGTCCTAAGGTCTCTCTTGGCAAATGTCTGACTGTGGTTCTCTGTGTTTATTCCCATCTGCTACAGGAATAAACTTCTCTGATGATGTCTGAATAAGGCACTGATCTATGATTATTACAGAACATCATTAGGAGTCATTTATTGTTTTTTTTTTTTTAATAGTAGTAATTGGTTTTACCCTAGGTCTCTTAGCTGGTTCTTGGATACCCTCACACACTGATAATGGGAGACTTAAATACCCCACTTTCATCTATACACAGGTCATATGGACAAAAACTGAACAGAGACATGCTGATGCTAACAGATGTTAAAAGTCAAATGAACATAACATATTTACAGAACATTTCATCAAAACATATAAGAATATAACTTCTCTGCACATAATTGTTAGAGAAAGATCTTATTTTCATGCTTTTCAAAAGCTTACTTCAATGTTTAGAGATTTGGTTAATGCCCTACCTGAAGCATTCTCTGATTGGATAATAAAAGCTGCTGATAGCCAATTACCTGGACAGAAAGAGTATAGGAGGGCAGAACTTCCTGGGAGGAACTAAAGAATCCTGGCAAGATTTGGACCAAGCTCTTTTTCTGCCAGGAAACACAGACATGTATAGATGTGTGTTTCTGAGAGTTTTGAAGATACAGCAAGCCATATGGCTGGTTTGGATGGATTAGGTGGTCGGGTTAACTTAGATAGGCTAGTTGAGCATCTGCTCAGCTAAAGCCTAAGTATTGAAACATTAAAAGGTATTGGTATATTTATTATACGGGTCTGCTGGCCACCCTGGGTTTTAGGACTCCAGCTAAGGCCAGTCAGGCCTTCGAGGTCTGCAGGCCCCACGCCAGGACCTACCGACATATAATTATTATTATGGTAATTATTTTTACTAGGTAATAGGTGTTTATAATTATTAATAAATACATTTACTAACAAAGTTTCAGTTTCACCTCATGTACTGCACTGTATTTTAGTTTGTTGTGAAAATGACAGATTCCTTTAAAATCCTCTTTCACTCAATGTTAAATTATAAAGTTTCTATCAATTTGGACTTTAGTGTCTAGTGCTCACATTTAATACAGTATTTTATAATATATTATTTTTTAATATTTTAGGTTTTTATAGCCCACACTTTTGCTTTTTTTCATTTTTCCAGTATTTCTGTTAATCACATTACAAATTGATATTTTATAGTAATATCTATCTGTACATAATTTATTTATCCTTTTCCTCTCACCACTATCAGTCACCCATCATACATACATGTATATGTGTATGCATTACATATGTATGTATGCATATATATATATTTATATTTATCTATCTCAATTCAGATTTGTAATCTCATGCTTTGATGAAGCTTTGCACACATTTATAACAATTCTAGTTAGAGAACATATCATAATTCCAAACCTTAACATATTTGTAAATCTTTGCCTACATATTAAATTAGATCCATTCAAATGAACTTGTTCTTATCCTCAATTTATAAACTGCATTTACCTGGAAAGATTCAGAGGGAACATTAGTGTGTTCCAGACACAACAAGACAGAAGCACAATACAGAGAGACGTGCATTCATAGAGACTGTTGAAGCAAATTGCCTGAACATGTTCAAGCCAGATAAGGTACTAGCACTTAGTCTCCCATTCCAGGATGCTACTTCTAATTTATGTCTGCTTACAAAGGAGAAATCAGTTCTAACAAATGGAATGTCTCTTTGTGTATTGGCCTCATCCTTAATGGGGAGGCCTCAAGCTCAACAGTATATGCCGACACAAAATGAACTCATTGCTATTTTTTAAGCTTTGTTTTATATTGCTTATTGCATACTTTTGGTATGCTCTGATTATTTGTGACAAAATTTTCAATGATAATATAATTTTGAATATTCGGGCCATGTTGATTTTCATTAATATTTTCTGGTATGTTCTAGCATGAAAGCAATGTTTTTCATTCTGAGCCTCTGAGCCTATGAAGAATGAGTCTAATGATATATATATATATATATATATATATATATACATATGCTAATTTTAGGCTCCATTCTTTGTTTTATGGACCCCTGCATAAAATAGTTTAACTTATCATTTCTCAGTGAGCAAGGCAATTTTCTATGCAGAGTCAACCTTAAATAGTTTGACTCTATAACCTTAACAAATGTCACTGAACACAGAGCTCTGAATCTGGTAAATATTCCAGGGATATTTGTCAGGGTCCTCTTCCTTTCTCTCCACTGACACTCTGGCTCATGAGTTTTAACAGGCATAAATATGATGCTGTAGTGTTTTCTCCAGTGGGATTGGACAAAAATTTCTCAATAGAAAATTTCCCTTTTATTTTTAACTGTTTATTTATTACTTTAATTTACATCTCCATAACAGTCTACTCCCTCCACCACTCCCAGACCCACCCTTTCACCCTACCACCTTCTGCCCCTTCTCCCACCTGTCCTACTCCTCCAGTGTGGAGTGCACTAAATATCAGCCCCTTTCAGTTCAGCATCTATATGAGGGCTAGGAGCTTCCCTTGCTCTTACATGCTAGCTCCACTAGAGTAAAGTATCCCACTAACAAGTAACAAAGTCTATGTTCTTGTTCCTTTCAGTCTGTTGGTTGTAGGATAGTTATCCTGTACTATATGGATAAAATCCAGTTATAAGTGAAAAGATGCCACGTGTATCTTTCTGGATCTGGGTTAGCACATTCAGGCTGAGTTTTTCTATTTCTATCCATTTGGCAGAAAATTGCAAGATTTTCTTGTTTCTGATGGCTGAGTAGTATTCCATTGTGTAAATGTACCATAGCTTTTTTGTGTTGTTGTTGTTGTTTGCTTTTTTTAATAATTTATTTTTTATTTCTTCAATTTACATCTCAATCACAATCCCCTCCTTACTCCCCCCTCCAGTCCCACCCTACCATCTAACCATCTCTATGAGATTAAAGTTCTATATCTAACTCAGCTTTCATACTAACTTGCCTCACAATTTTAAAAACTTCTTCTTAGATCCAGAATACCCTCTTGATTCCTAAACAACTCAAAGTTTAACTATGAGACTCTAGCTATCTATTCTTCAACCACCTCAGAGACCTGAGAGGGATAAATTTCTCTGTTGAGGGACATCTGAGATGTTTCCAGTTTCTAGCTATTACAAATAAGGCTGCTATAAACATAGACAAGGATATGTCCTTGTGGATTAAAGAGGAATCGTTTGGATGTATACCCAGGAGTAGTATGGCTGGATCGTGAGGTAGAGGTATTCCAAATTTTCTAAGATATCTCCAGACTGATTTCCATAGTGGTTGTACAAGCTTGCACTGCCACCAGCAATAGGCGTGTTCCCCTTTCTCTACAACCTCACCAGTATATACTGTCATTTGAGTTTTTGATCTTAGTCATTCTGATAGGTGTGAGATGGAACCTACTGAGTTGCATTTCTCTGATGTTTAAGGATGCTGAGCATTTCTTCAAGTGTCCTTCAGCCATTAGAAATTCCTCCTTTGTGAATTCTCAGTTTAGCTATATATCCCATTTTTTGATTGAGTTATTTGGTTTCTTGGTGTTTAGTTTCTAGAGTTTTTTATAAATTTTGGATATTATCCAAATTTTGGATATCAATCCTAGATGTGGGGTTGGTAAAGATCTTTTCCCAGTCTGTATGTTGCTGTTTTGTTTGAATGACAGTGTCTTTTGCCTTACAGAAGTTTTTCAGTTTCATGAGGTCCCATTTATTGATTGTTGCTCTTAGAGCCTAAGATGTTGGTGTTCTCTTCAGGAAGTTGTGACCTGTGCCGATAAGTTTGAGGGTTTTACCTACATTCACTTCTATTAGATTTAGTGTGTCAGACTTTATGTTAAGGTTTTGATCCCCCTAGATTTAAGTTTTGTGCAAGGTGATAAATATGGGTCTATTTGCATTCTTATACATGTTGACATCCAGTTAGACAAGCACCACTTGTTGAAGATGCTGTCCTTTTTCCATTGTATGGTTTTGTCTTCTTTTCAAAAATTAAGTGACCATAGGTGTGTGGGTTTATTTCTGGGTCTTAATTCGATTCCATTGATCAACTGGTCTATTTCTATACCAGTACCATGCTGTTTTTATTACTATTGCTCTTGTATAACTTGAAATCTGATATAGTGATACCTCCAGATGAGTTTTTATTATACAGCATTGATTTAGCTATCCTGGGTTTTTGTTTTTCCATATGTAGTAGAGAATTTTTTTTTCAAGGTCTGTAAAAAAATGTGGTGGTATTTTGATAGGAATTTCATTGAATTTGTACATTGTTTTGGCAGGATGGGCATTTTTATTATGTTGATCCTACCTATCCATGAGAATGGGAGATCATTCCATCTTCTGATGTGTTCTTCAATTTCTTTCTACAAGGGCTTGAAGTTCTTGTCATACACGTCTTTCACTTGCTTGGTTAGAGTTATCCCCAGGTATTTTATATTGTTTGTGGCTTCTGTGAAGGGTATTTTTTTCCCTGATTTATTTCTTAGCCCTTTTATTTTTTGGATAAAGAAGGGCTACCAAGTATTTACTATTAATTTTGTATTCAGTCACCTTGCTGAAGGTATTTATCAGTTGTAATAGTTCTCTGGAGGAATTTTTGGCGGTCATTTATGTAAACCATCATATCATCTGCAAATAGGGATACTTCTACTTCTCCCTTTCCAATTTGTATCCCCCTTGATCTCCTCTAGTTGTCTTATTGCTCTAGCAAGAACTTCAAGTACTATGTTGAAGAGATATGGGAAGAGTGGCATCCTTGCCTTGTCCCTGAGTTTTAATTTCTCTACATTTAATTTGATGTTGGCTACTGGCTTGCTGTATGTTGCCTTTATTATTTCTAGGTATGATCCTTGTAATCCTGCTCTCTCCAGGACTTTTAGCATGAAGGGGTGTTGGATTTCTGTCAAATGCTTTTTCAGCATCTAGTGAGATGATCATGTGGGTTTTTTTTTTTGTTTGATTGCTTGTTTTGTTTGTTTTTCAGCTTGTTAATATGGTGTATTATGTTGATAGATTTTCATATGATGAATTACCCCTGCATTCCTGGGATGAAGAGTACTTGAGCATGGTGTATGATACTTGTGATGTTTTCTTGGATATAGTTGGCAAATATTTTATTGAGTATTTTCGTATCTATATTCATGAGAGAAATTGGTCTGAAATTCGTTTTCTTTCTTGGGTCTTTATGTGGTTTAGGATGACTGTGGCCTCATAGGTTGAATTTGGCAGTGTTCTTTCTGTTTCTATTTTGTGTAATAGTTTGTAGAGTATTGGTATTAGCTTTTTGAAGGTCTGGTAGAATTCTGTGCTGTAACCAACTAGCTCTGTGCTTTTTTTTTTTTTTTTGGTTGGAAGACTTTTAATGACTGCTTCTATTTCCTTAAGGCTTATAAGACTGTTTAAATTTGTTAACCTGATCTTGATTTAATATTGGTGGGTGGAATCTATCAAGAAAATTGTCCATTTCACTTAGGTTTTCAAATTTTGTGGAGTACATTTTTTGATGTAAGACCTAAAGATTCTTTGGATTTCCTCAATGTCTGTTTTTATTTCTCCCTTTTCTTTTCTGATTTTGTTTATTTGGGTATTTTCCCTCTGCCTTTTAGCTAATTTGGTTAAGGGTTTCTCTATTTTGTTGATTTTTTTTCAAAGAACGAACTCTTGGTTTCATTGAATCTTTATATTGTTCTTTTGTTTCTAAGTTGTTGATTTCAGCCCTAAGTTTGATGCTTTCCTGCCATCTGCTCCTTTTGGGAGTGTTTGCTTCTTTTTTTTTTTTGTTAGCACTTTCAGTTCTGCTTTTAAGTTGCTAATATGAGCTGCCACAATTTTCTTTTTGAAGGATCTTAGTGCTATGAACATTCTTGTAGCACTGTTTTCATTGGATCCCATGAGTTTGGGTATGTTGTGTCTTTGGATTTTAGGAAGTCTTTGATTTCCTTCTTTATTTCTTCCCTGACCCAGTAGTCACTGGTAGAGAGCTGTTTAGTTTCCATGAATGTGTAGGATTTTTGTTATTTATGTTGTTGTTGAAGTGCAACTTGAATCCATGATGATCTGATGAGATACATGATTTTACTTCAATTTTCTGGTATCTCTTGAGGCTTGCTTTGTGTCTGATCATATGGTTAATTTTAGAGAAGTTCCAGGTATTGCTGAGAAGAAGGTGTATTCTTTTGTGTTTGGGTGAAACATTCTGTAGATATCTATTATGTCCATTTGGTTCATGACCTCTGTTAGACTCATTTTTTCTCTGTTTGGTTTCTGTCTTGATGGCTTGGCCATTGGTGCGAGTGGGGTGTTGAAGTCTCCCATTATTAATGTGTGGGGACGGATGTGTGGTTTAAGCTTTAGAATAGTTTCTTTTACAAATGTGGGTGCCCTTGCATTTGAGGCATAGATATTCAATATTGAACTGTCATCTTGATGGATTTTTCCTTTTACTAGTTTATAGTGTCCTTCTCTTTCTTTTTTGATTAATTCTGGTTGATAGTCTATTTTATTTGATATTAGGATGGCTACTCCAGCTTGCTTCCTGGGATCGTTTGCTTGGAAAACCTTTTCCCAGCCCTTTACTCTGAGGTAGAGTTTATCTTTGTTAGTGAGATATGTTTTTTATATGCAGCAAAATGATGGGTCTTGTTTACAGATCAATTCTGTATTCCTGTGTCTTTTTATTGGGTAGTTGAGACCATTGATGTTGAGAGATATTAATGACCATAGGTTATTATTTCCTGTTATTGTTATGTAGGTGATTTGTGTGTTTGTGTCTTTCTTCTGGTTTAGCTGTGGTGGAGTTTTTTTCCCCCCTGTGTTTCCTTGGGTGTAGTTATCTTCTCCAGGATGGAATTTTCCTTCTAGCTTCTTCTGTAGAGATGGATTTGTAGATAGATTTTGTTCAAATTTGGCTTTGTCACAGAATATCTTCCTTTCTCCATCTATGTTGATAGAAGGTTTTGCTGGGTATAGTAGTCTGGGCTGGCACCTATGGTTTCTTAGGGTTTGAAGGATATCTTCCCAGGCCCTTCTGGCTTTTATAGTTTCTGAGCAGAAGTCAGGTGTAATTCTGATTGATCTCCCATTATATGTTACTTGACCTTTTTCTCTTACACCTTTTAATATTCTTTCTTTGTTCTGTACATTTGGAGTTTCAATTATTATGTGATGAGAGGAATTTCTTTTCTGATCCAATCTACTTTTTGTTCTGGATGTCTCTTGGAACTTTACCAGCATCACTTTAGATCTGGGAAATTTTCTTCTATGATTTTCTTGAAAATGTTTCCTAGACCTTGTAGTCCAGAGTCTTCTCTTTCATATATGCCTATAACTCTTAGGTTCCATCTTTTCATTGAGTCCTTGATTTCTTGGATGTCATGGGTGAATAATTTTTTAGATTTCTCATTTTCTTTGGTTGTTGTACTGATTTCTTCAATGGAATATTCCATGCCTGAGATTCTGTCTTCCATCTCTTGCATCCTATTTGTGACAATCATGTTTGTAGTTCTCTTTCCTTGGTTTTCAACCTCCAGGATTGTCTCTGTTAGTGTTTTCTTTATTGCTTCCACTTCCAATTTTAGGTCTTGAACTGTTTTATCCATTTACTGCTTCAATTTGGTTGACTTTTCCTACAAATCTTTCAAATCTTTCCCATTCTTGTTTGACTTAGTTAGCTTGGAGGTCTCTAATTGATTTCTCCATTGCTTTCATTTTAAAATTGTGGATTCATTAAATTCTTTCAGGGGTTTATTTTCTTCTTAAA
This sequence comes from Lophiomys imhausi, assembly GCA_907164525.1. Lineage (NCBI taxonomy): Eukaryota > Metazoa > Chordata > Mammalia > Rodentia > Muridae > Lophiomys > Lophiomys imhausi. The sequence continues at coordinate 10,561,373 of CAJQZJ010031962.1, read as the reverse complement.
GACATCTATCATTTTTCTAGTAGAGATTTGTCTTCATTTTCATGTTTGTTTTCACTTTCAGTTTCCATTGTGGTGCAGTGGTCAGAGCTTGCTGTTCTAGTATAGTTGGAATTTTTGGAGTCATATTTCCCTGACTTTTGTCAGTTCTGTTCTTTTGGATAGGGAGGCCATAGACTGTAGGCTAGAGCTATAGTTCCCCTGTGGCTTATGGGTCAGGACCATGATATTGGACCTCCAAAGCTGCTCTCAGGAGGATTTGGGAATCTCAACTGCCTTTTCCTGGCCTAAATCACTGTGCTTCAGTACAACCTGTGTGAGCAGGTGTGGCTTCTGGCAGTTTCCCTGTAGCTAGGGTGTCAAGACTGTGGTCAGGACCATGATTGTGGTCCTCCCAGGCTGCTTTCAGGGGGATCTCAATTTCAACATGTGTCTTTCAGTCAGAAGTTCTGTGATCCAGTGCTGTCTACTTGCTGGGGCAGCACACAATGGTCCAGAAGTGCTTTACTGCTCCTTACCAAGATCTAGATGCTGTAGACTGAGGCAGTAGATTGAGAGCCCTGCCAAATTGGGCATGGGCAGGGAGTTCCAATATGGAGTTCGCAAGGTGTCCACAGCACTTGGACTCAGGGGGAATCTCAGCTACCTTTTCCCTGCCAGAAGCCTGATGTTTCAGAGCAACCTGTCTGGGGGCGCGTGGCTTCTAACAGTTTCTCTGTGCATAGGGTGTCAGGATTGTGGTTATGGTCCTCCCAAGCTACTCTTGATGAGGGGGGATTGGGAGGTGGAAGGGGTGTCTCAGGATCAACCTGTGTCTCTCTGTCAGAAGCTCTGTGGTCCGGTGCAGCTCACTTGCTCAGGCAGCACACAATAGCCCCAAACCACTTTCCTGCTCCGTGCAGGGATCTGAAAGCTTTGGACTGAGGCTGTAGACTGAATGCCCTGCCAAAGTGAGCACAGGCAGGGCATTCCAATATGGAGTTCACAAGGCATCTAAAACACTTGGACTTAGGGGAAGGTCAGCTGCCTTTTCCCTGCTGGAAGTGCTGTGTTCCAGAGCAGCCTGCCTTGATCGATGGGGCTTCTAACAGCTTTCCTGAAGCCAGGGTGTCAGGACTGTAGTTGTGGCCCTCCCAATCTATTCTCAGGGAGTCTCAGAGTCAGTTTCTGCCTCTCAGACTGAATGTCTATGAACAGGTGCAGCCTGGTTTCTCTGGCTGCACACAATAATCCAGAACTGCTTTACCTCTCTGGGCTGAGATGTAGATGTTTTACCCTGAGTGCCCAGGGGAGTACCAGCTGAGGGGCCAGGCAAGGGGTAGGGGGACAGAGTTCCAAAATATAATCTATATCTTGTCCACACTGTGCTTGGGCTCAAGGAAGCTCAGTGCCTGTTAGCTCAATCCCAAAGTTACTGATCAGCCAAACGCCGCCATGTTGCAAATCCAAGGGAGAATTGCCCTCAGTCTTATCATAGTGGCTCTGATGGTGTTCTTTTGAGTGTCAGAAAGCTTGAACAGAAGCTGTGGACTCAGGAAACAGAGGAGAACCTCTGTTTGAAGTTCAAAGCCACCAGCTGGCATCCTGAAAAGATCCAATCAGCAGGCTCTTCCACTGTGGCTGGAAGTGCCTTGTCTCCTAGAGGGAAGTGCTCAGTCTCCCATGCCTGGAATCTTTGTTCTTCCAGTGTCTATATGTCCAGTACAGAGTTCTTTATTGGCTCTATCTTTGCTGGGCTAGCCCAGATAGGCTTGTGCCTCACAAACTGCCGTTCAGCAGGAGTATATTTCTGTGGTGGTACAGTTGGTCTCCCTGACAATCAAAATGTGTCTGAACTTATTACCGCCATCTTGTTGAGTCCCACAAAAATCCCTTAGTAATACTGTTTCAGTTATAATATTACAAAACTATAATATTGTATTTACTCATTTCAAACACCATTATATTTTTATAAAATTGGCAAAATTCATGATCCTTCCATTTATCTAAGAAATTCAGTGTATAAGAAATATGTTAATATATGGACAGATTTCCATTTAATAGTAGTTAATAAACAAATTTGAATATAAAGGTCTGACAATAAAATAAAATGCTGTTCAATACCTAATCTAAGTACACAATTAAATCTCTCATCCTTTTGTAAAAATTCTTTTAATTTTGGAGATTATTATATGTGTATATTTGCCCACTTCCCTGTCCTTCTCAACTTTTTATGTTTTTCTCCATTCTTAAACGTACCAGACTCACACACAAAATGTGTATGGAAAAACTGCATGGGGATAATATTACTGCATAAGAATGTAAAATGAGGATCTAGAAATAGACTATGGGGATCTTTCTGGCATGTACAATACCTCCTGGATCCTCTATCCTAAAGGTGCTGGTACTCACCTTGTCCCTTTACTGAATTTTCTCATTACTTCAGACTCTGATT
>CAJQZJ010031962.1:10453516-10468942 GCA_907164525.1 Lophiomys imhausi | reverse complement strand
CACGCATGTTTGTCACACAGCGGTCGTAGCCTGCACTGCTGGCGAGGTGGGTGTGGCAGTCAATATCACTTTAGCCAAATATACTACTAATTTTGTATCAATATACAAAGGTATAAGGGCATATTCAATAATCTGACCCTTCTTCTTGGTCCTTCCTGTGCTATGTCTATGTCTCAATTTTTCTCAAGTCCATGTATTCCTTCATAGGAGATAAAGAAGGATACAGTAAAGGGAAAGAAGGAATACCCTGGGTCTAACCTCCAAAACCCATTAAACAGGACCATTTAACAACTTGTAATCTCTTCCCCTAAATAACAGAGTTTTCAGTTGTCCTTCAACTAACCAAAAAGGGGGGGGCGGAGAAACTTCCTCCCCACCCTCTGGGTATGGGACATCGCTCTCTTAAAATGACTTCCTGCTGATTTGGGTCGTAGTAAACCTGTTTGGGGCCCGAACCAAAATGGAAAAATGGTTAAAAATGTTAGTACAATCCTTTTATGTTCAGTCCTTCTGTTCTCAGCTGTTTAGATGTCCTAAGGAGTTTGTAAGCAGAAGCTGAACTTCCAGGCTTTACTGAGGTTCTGGCTGGGGCATTGTGTAGAGCTGAACGGTCTTAGCGATATTGAGTTGTTGTGGTTGTAGGCTTTTGATGGAGACAGCTATTGAGGGAGTCTGTCAGGCTGAATCATCTGAGTCACTCATCTTCTTTTGGTGTCTGATTCTGTTTTCTGCTGAGGTTTCCGTTGTCCAGTTGTCGCTGGGTTCCTTGAATGGATGCTTTGATTCTCCTGGAAAGATAAGAACATAGCCCTACTCTAATCCTCACTCAGGGACAATCACCCTCTTTTTTTTTGGGGGGGGGGTAGGTAATATTTCTCCTGAAGCAAATTTGGTTTTTTGACAATATATAAAGTGTTGTCTTTCAATCTGGTTTAAAGAAGAAATTATTTTGTTATTTTGGAGCTAAACCAGCTTTAGTGTATATATTTTGAGATCTCGAAGGACAATTTGTTTGTATTGAGTGGGCCTTTTGTAAGTAGCTTTTAAACTTAGGTCCTTCCTAATCCTATATGTGTGTCTATGCATTCTAATTATTGGGATCAGAGACCTGTGGTTCCCATCTGAAGGGATTAAAGATGTGTTCCACCACTCCTGGATCAAAATTTTTCTCTATTTAGAGTTTGTTTTGTATCAGGCTGACCTTGAGCTCTGAGATCTGCCTGTTTCTGTCTCTAGTGTGTTGGGGTTAAGGGTGTACTCTTCTTGAATGATGGGATTAAGGGTGTGTACCCTCACCACCCTGTTCCGTGCAACTCTAGAATTTATAAGTCCACTATCTCTAAGGTGCTCCTCCCATCTCTGCTGAAGTTAAAGGCATGGGTTAACACCACATTTCTCCTGTATTTTACCATAGCTCTACGTTTTTTCGACATTTGGAGGTTTATAAAACCAGGTTGAATGGCTGTATCCTTTATTTTATTTACAGTGTTTTAATGTTCTTACCTGCTTTTTTTTAATTAATAAATTTATTTGTTTGTTGCTACAGGATACATCCTTAACATATTGTCCTCTTTTCCCACTTCCCAGCCCCACACTCCCATGCTCTACCCCCTGACCCTTCCCTCTTGATCCTCTGGGGTGGAGTGTCCCTGCATAACAGTCTCTCACCACAGATCAGGAGTCATATGAGGGCCAAGAGCCTCTTCATCCACCGGGGGGCCTACGAGGCAGTACTGCCAGTGAAAGGTGTCTCCTTGCTACGGGAGGAAAACTAAAAAAAAAGACCAACAGACACACAAACCCACAAAAACAAAGAACAACAACAAAAAAAAGAGAGGAAAAAGAAAAAGAAAAAAAAGGAAAAGGAAAAAGAAAAAGAAATGAAAAAAAAAGTTTATGTCCATGTTCCTTTTGGTGTGTTGGTTGTAGTACAGATATCCTGTACGATATAGCTAAAATCCTGCTGTAAGTGAATAGATGCCATGTGCATCCTTCTGAGTCTGGGTTAGCTCACTCAGGATGAGCTTCTCTAGATCCATCCATTTGGTTGCAAATTGCATGATTTCATTGTTTCTTATAGCTGAGTAATATTCCATTGTATAGATGTACCACAGTTTTTTAATTCATTCTTCAGTTGAGGGACATCTGGATTGTTTCCAGTTTCTAGCTATTACAAATAAGGCTGCTATGAACATAGACGAGGAGACTTCACTATGTCTCCTTGAGGTGTCCTTTGGATGTATACACAGAAGTGGTATGGCTGGGTCCTGAGGCAAAGTTATTCCAAGGTTTATAAGATATCTCCAGACAGACCTCCATAGTGGTTGCACAAGCCTGCACTCCCACCAGCAATGGAGGAGGGTTCCCCTTTCTCCACACCCTCGCCAGCATGTGCTGTCATTTGAGCTCTTTATCTTAGCCATTCTAACAGGTGTTAGGTGGAATCTCAGGGTCGTCTTGAGTTGCATTTCTCTGATGATTAAGGATGTTGAGCATTTCTTCAGGTGACTCCCGGCCATTTGGGGTTCCTCCTTTGTGAATTCTCTATTTAGCTCCATCTCCCATTTTTTGATTGGATTATTTGGTTTCTTGGCATTTAGTTTCTTGAGTTCTTTGTAGATTTTAGATAATAGCCCTCTATCAGATGTGGGGTTGGTGAAGATTTTCTCCCAGTCTGTTGGTTGCCGTTTTTTTCTAATGACTGTGTCTTTTGCCTTACAGAAGCTTTTCACTTTCATGAGATCCCATTTCTTGATTGTTGATCTCAGGTCCTGAGCTGTTGGTGTTCTGTTCAGGAAGTTGTCACCTGTGCCAATGAGTTCGAGGGTTTCTCCTACTTTTTCTTCTAGTATCTTTAGTGTGGCCGGCCTTATGTTAAGGTCTTTGATCCACTTGGAATTAAGTTTTGTACAAGGTAATAGGTATGGGTCTAATTTCATTCTTTTGGAGGTGGACATCCAGTTGGACCAGCACCATTTGTTGAAGATCCTGTCCTTCTTCCATTGTGCGGTTTTGGCTTCTTTGTCAAAGATTAGTTGGCCATAGCTGTGTGGGTCCATGTTTGGGACTTCAGTTCGATTCCATTGATCCACTGGTCTGTTTCTATACCAGTACCATGCTGTTTTTATTATTATTGCTCTGTAGTACAGCTTGAAATCTGGGAAGGTGATACCTCCAGATGCTTTTTTTATTGTACAGGATTGATTTAGCTATTCTGGGCTTTTTGTTGTTCCATATGAAGTTGAGTATAGCTTTTTCCAGGTCTATAAAGAATTGTGTTGGTATTTTGATAGGAATTGCATTGAATCTATATATTGCTTTTGGTAGAATAGCCATTTTTATTATGTTGATCCTACCTATCCATGAGCATGGGAGAACTTTCCATCTTCTAAATGCCTCTTCCATTTCTTTCTTCAGGGGCTTGAAGTTCTTGTTGTATAGGTCCTTTACTTGCTTGGTTAGAGTTACCCCCAGGTATTTTATATTGTTTGTGGCTATTGTGAAGGGAGTTGTTTCCCTTATTTCTTTCTCGGTATAATTGTTTGTTGTATAAAGAAGGGCTTCTGACTTTTTTGAGTTAATTTTGTATCCAGCCACCTTGCTGAAGTTGTTTATCAGCTGTAAGAGTTCTTTGGTGGAGTTTTTGGGGTTGCTTATGTATACTAACATATCATCTGTGAATTTGACTTCTTCATTTCCAATGTTTATCCCTTTGATTTCCTTTAGTTGTCTTATTGCTCTAGCAAGAACTTCAAGTACTATATTGAACAGATATGGTGAAAGTGGACATCCTTGTCTTGTCCCTGAGTTTAGAGGAAATGCTTCAAGCTTCTCTCCATTTAATTTGATGTTGGCCACTCGCTTGCTGTATATTGCCTTTATTATTTCTAGGTATGGTCCTTGTTTGCCCGTTCTCTCCAGAACTTTTAGCATGAAGGGGTGTTGGATTTTGTCAAATGCTTTTTCTGCATCTAGCGAGATTATCATGTTTTTTTTTTCTTTCATCTTGTTTATATGGTGAATTACATTGATAGACTTTCGTATATTGAAACATCCCTGCATTCCTGGGATGAAGCCTACTTGTTCATGATGTATGATATTTTTTATGTGTTCTTGAATTCGGTTTGCTAGTATTTTATTAAGTATCTTTGCATCTATGTTCATGAGGGAGATTGGTCTGAAGTTCTCTTTCTTTGTTGGGTCTTTGTGTGGTTTAGGAATCCGAATGACAGTGGCCTCATAGAATGAGTTGGCAGTGTTCTTTCTGTTTCTATGTGGTGGAATAGTTTGAAGAGTAATGGTGTTAGTTCCTCTTTGAAGGTCCGGTAGAATTCCGTGCTAAAGCCATCTGGCCCTGGGCTTTTTTTGGTTGGGAAATTATTAATGACTGTTTCTATTTCCTTGGGGGTCATTGGGCTGTTTAAGCTGTCAATCTGATTTTGATTTAGTTTTGGTAGGTGGAATTTATCGAGGAAATTGTCCATTTCACTTAGGTTTTCAAATTTGGTGGAGTATAGATTTTTAAAGTAGGACCCGAATGTTTTCTGGATCTCCTCAATGTCTGTTGTTATTTCTCCCTTTTCATTTCTGATTTTGTTGATTTGGGTTCTTTCTCTTTGCCATTTAGTTAATTTGGCTAGGGGTCTCTCTATTTTGTTGATTTTCTCAAAGAACCAACTCTTGGTTTCATTGATTCTTTGTATAGTTCTTTTTGATTCTAAGTTGTTGATTTCAGCCCTAAGTTTAATGATTTCCTGCCTTCTGCTCCTCTTGGGCATGTTTGCCTCTTTTTTTTTTTTTAACAATTCAACCAGCTTAGCTGTTAATTCACTAATATGAGCTGTCACAATTTTCTTTTTGAATGCACTTAATGCTATGAACTTTTCTCGTAGCACAGCTCTCATTGTATCCCATAGGTTTGAGTATGTTGTGTCTTCATTTTCGTTGGATTTTAAGAAGTCTTTGATTTCCTTCTTTATTTCTTCCCTGACCCAGTGGTCATCCAGTAAGGAGCTGTTCAATTTCCATGTGTGTGTAGGCTTTCTGTTGATTCTTTTGCTGTTGAAGACCAGCTTTATTCCGTGGTGGTCTGATAAGATACAAGGTGTTATTTCAATTTTCTTGTATCTATTGAGACTATTTTTGTGTCCAACTATGTGGTCGATTTTGGAGAAGGTTCCGTGGGGTGCTGAGAAAAAGGTGTATTCCTTTGTGTTTGGGTGAAACGTTCTGTAGATATCTGTTAGGTCCATTTGTTTCATGATCTCTGCTAGACTCAATATTTCTCTGTTTGTCTTCTGTCTTGATGATCTGTCCATTGTTGTGAGTGGGGTGTTGAAGTCTCCCACTACTAATATGTTGTGATCGACGTGCGATTTAAGTTTTAGAAGTGTTTCTTTTACAAAAGTAGGTGCCTTTTTATTTGGGGCATAGATGTTCAGTATTGAGATTTCCTCTTGATGAATATTCCCTTTAATGAGTATATAATGCCAAGAAGGAAATATTCTAAAATCACTCTGAGTAAACCATGAAATCTTTGCTCTGAACTAAAAAATAAATAAATAAATGATTATTAACAAGGCTTTACACAGCTTTTACAGCTATTACATTTTAAGTACATTTTAATTCTATTTATTTGTTTTATCTTAATGTCTCTACCTCCCTTCTAAACCATAGACCTGAAGTATGGGGAAAGAAGGTTAAAAGAGACAGGAAATGTAGACCTCTCTAGATGCAGCTCCCCAAGATTACTCCACCCCTCAGACGGTATTCCAGCAGTGCAGCAAAACAGCAAACACAAAGAAAACACAGAAGCATGAACCAGCAGCAAGTAGGGTAGTATTTTCTCTCAGCTCCACCTGGGCCATGATTGGCAGCAGCAACATTGGAACAGCAAACACAAAGCATATTCTGAATCATTTCTTCCTAAGAGCAACTCGAAGAGAAGTGAACCAATGAGAAGTAGAGCTATCAAAAACAGTGTAGTGTCTCTCTGTTTTGAGGGTTCCTAATTATATCCTCTCTGAGTCTACACAAGGATGTTTTCCAGCTTACAAAAACCATGTCCCCACACAAGGTAGTTTCCTTTTGGCAAAACACCACAGGCTTCTCACCAGTCTATTTTCAGTGGTGGAGCAAGCATTTCTTCATTCCACATTTGGGACCAAAACAAGAAGCACTCTCACATAACACCATCAAATTTTTAAAGAAATCAAACTTCTACTATATTTTATAGCTATAAAAATGTGTAACGCTAAAATTTAATAAGCAAAAATAAAGCATTCTAATAAACGAGACACAGTGTTCTCTTTAATTACTGCCCAGCTTTGAATTATTATTGTGATGACACAATTTTCTCTAAATCTTAAATTCATTTTTTAAATATGTTTTTCACTATTTGGTCAAATACATTATCTTATAGCATTGCGTCAATATGATTGGCTTTCACAATAGTTCTCAAAATTAACATTAAATGCTCAATGATTTAAAAGCAGAGTGGGACCTTTAAAAAAGGGAACTTGAAAGAGTTTTGTAATTTTCCAATACAGATTGATTCTGTGTACACAATGAAGCTTCATGTCTTTTAAAATATACTTTTTTAGAATGCCATATATAATCTGAGACACTCAAATAACATCTTGAAAGTCAAAGCATGCAAAATGATCCATGTGTTTAGCCAACCTTAGGCTACATAGCACAGTGATGCATTTGTAAGTATTTTCTCTAAATGCAGAAGTTGGTTCTTGCTGTTAGAGAAGATCCATACCATTGGCTACAGTGATCCATAATGCTGGCAAGATGACAACAGATATATTTTTTTAATCAAATAGGGTGGAGCCATAAATAAGAATGAGCATAAACCTGTGGGAACTGTGCTTGCATAGTTGACATTTTCTTCCATTATGGTTTGGGCATGTGTTTTCCATTTCTTCTTGATGTAAAGGCTGGATCCCTACTTGGCTATAGTTGGCAGGTAGTGGAACCATTAAGTGTGGTAAGGTCAGTGGGAGTGAGCACTTTGAAGTGCTACCTAGAAGAATCCTTCAGTTGGTCTGTCTAATACAATTCTACTTTATATACTGTTCTGTGTACATTGTGATGGAAAGAAATCTATTCTTACTAACAGTAATGGAAAAGAAATAAAAGCAAATGAAAAGAATGATTTTTCTTTGGGGAAAGAATATGTATGTGGAAGGATTATTTACTGTCTGGTTATATGAGGGGCTTATTGATTTAGTTCAAGCCTGGACAACAACTATATTAGCAATGAATGTCTTTTACAAAACTGTTCTCATCTCATTTTCTGTCATATCATGCTTTCTTTCTCCAGCACATTTATATTCATAATATAAAATATCCTACATGCTTCCATATCTGTCCTTTGGTGCCTGTTCCTCTTTATTGCTTGTTTAATAAAAGCGTTGTAGAAGCAAGCTCAGCAGACTAAGTAAACAAGGGCTCACATGAACATGACTTGCAAATTCAAACTATAGCCATGCCTGCAGGACAGGTGACTCTAATAATACATGTATCTGTGTTGACAAAAGGTGGGAGTGCCTGTTTGGTCACAGTGGACTTAGTTGTAAAAAGAACCTAAAAACAAAACTAAACAAAACCAAAAAAAACCAACAACAACAACAAAAAAATTCAATACACTATAGAATAAAAACAGGGATAAAACTCAAGGTTTATACATTGAAAATATTTTAACAGGATGCATAGATTTGAGTAGGTTCATATGAGTAAGCATCTGTTCTGTAGAAAAAGGTATACAAATATATGGAATTAATCAGAATAAACAATAGTAGTTCTATTCCTAAGCCTCCTCCTACAGAGCACAGCTTAGAGTTATAAGAAGGCCATTTACTAGTGAATCTCAAGAATAAAATAATGAAGCAAACATTAAAAGATTCTAGTTCCATTTTTGGTACATAGTACAGAAAAATAACAGGAACACATGCCCATAGGATGCAGGAGAACTGAAATAGTTAATGCTAGTACCAAAAGAACTTGAGAAGGGGTGATTGATATTCCTGGTAAACACTGTAGAAAGTATGGGTGCTACAAAAAGAAAGTTATAAACAATAAAGTTAATTTCTGTGTTATGTTTTAAAATTATGAGCAATTCAGTGCTTTCCATTTGAACTTTAATAAAATAAAATAAAATCACTTCAAAAAATGCTTTTGTTATCTATCATACTATGAAGTATAGGTTAGAAGCACAGAGGAACTTTAACAATAATGTATCTGAGGTTAGATTCTTGGAAAACATTAGAAAAGAGACATTTAAAAATCATACGTATCTCATATGACTCTCATACTGTCTTAGATTTGGAGAACTGAACACTTAAAATCTCCAAACAAGGTTTTTATCCTAGATGTTCAAGAATGCCATAGAAATGAAAAAGGAAATTGATCAAAATAGTTAAGCGAAGTAGAGAAGAGTTAAGAGAAGCATATATGCTAACTGGGAAATGAAACCCCCTATATTTAAGTAGTAGCACAAACCCACATTATTGTGTGTGGTATTTCAGCAATCCTCATTTAAGTTAGAAAATTTAAATGTATATTGATTAAATTATTCATCAAGGTATTGTCACATCTAAACAATAAATAGGATACAATACTCTCACAACATTAGAGTGAAGGCTTCCTAAAAAATATGTTTTCATAAGGTTAAAATATTTTGGTGTCTGAAATAGTAATATTGAGCATGAAAAATCAGTTTCCACTCATTAACATAAATCTCAGGAACATCAACTACTGACATAGAAAACATCAATGAGGCTACATAAAATCTGTGTTAAGGAACCAGAGACTAGGGATGTAAGTGCTGGCAGCACAATCATGCCCTGTGTTTAATCCTCTGCACCAAAGACAAGCTTGTCAAGGAATCACATAGAGATATGGAAAAATAATTCCCAAGGTAGAGAGCTCCTGAGGGAAAACACTTGGGGAGGATCTTTGACTTCATTATGAGCAGGCATATACATCCACCTTCATATACCCATGAACATGTACAATTGCAGAAAAGATACAGAAATTTAAAAATCATCCAGGTGTTTCCAATGTTATGGTAGTGACATGTGTGAAATTGGGATTGGAAACACATTAACTCAGTGTGTTTCCTAGTCCATTAGATAAATTATCCTTTCAGATTTAGAACACCAGGGTTAGGGCTGTGGCTCAGTAGAAAGTTTATTTATCCTACATAAGTCATGGCTCTAACCAGGGCACTGCATAAAAAAGGTACAGAGTGACATGCTGATACTCTATTGGCAGGAGGCAAGAGGATGAGGAGCTTCAGACCAACCTGAAAAAGTTTAAAACCTGCCTGAAGCATAATTAACACAACACTAAAATAAGTTATCAAAATGCATTCTTTAATATCTGTCATATAAAATATCACAAAATATATAAACAACCTTATTTCTGTCAAAACTATTCCTGGTGTTAAAAGAAAATGATCTTCTTATTGATATACTTACTTTTGCATATTTCCTATCCTCAAACTCTACAACATATAAGTAAATTAAGTTGAAACAGTGATCACTTCAGATAAAGTCTTGCAATAGGGATTTCAGGGTTTTGTGTTTTGGCTTTTGTTTGTTTGTTTTTTTTTAATTATTGACCAATTGGTGGTAATATGACTGCTAAAATACTAAAGAATCATTTTGCTTATCTGCAAAATAGGAAAAATACCGTATATATCTTTGAGTTGTAATAAAAGGTAACTGATAAATAAATATGTAGCAGTTAAAAGCTATTGAAATTTAATATTGAAATATAAAGATACAAACAGATAAAAAGGGAAATTATTTTTTTATTATTCCAATGTCCATATGAAAAGAAATGTTTTATCAAATTATGTGTGCCCATATAACATGAATTTATTGAATTTACCCCAATAACAGATGTTACCTATTTATGCAGATTTAATGACAGCTGACATGATGTAAAGTGTTTACATTGCACATTCTTTTTCCATACTTGATGTCTTCTCATCTTAATGAACCCTGGTACATGCAACATGGTACACTAACTGGAAAATCCTATCTGCAGCTGGAATCCAGCATAAAGTAGCTGGATCCAGCACCTTGCTTATGTCTGTCTTGAAGGAAATTTACAGTAAAATTCTATGGAAATTTCTAGAATGGAACTTTCAAAAGCTCTACTTTTTCCTCTCTTTCTCTAGGAATTGATGAGGGTTGCTCCATGTATGGGTAACAAAAGGAAGTCTTGAAGGCAAAGCAAAGATAATCACAGAGAAATTGACTCAGAGCAACATCCTTGTTGACCTATTGAATTATCTAATCTCAAACCACGTACTCATGTTATCTGTTCTGTGATCCTACAATTAAACAAAATCCTAACACATTAGCTAATTTTTTCACACTTTACATTTTTTCTTGGATGTATTACCATCATTTTTAAATGAATTGTTATTTTAGTTAGTACACTGAGTTTTAAATTGTTATGTCAGAAAGATAGGTGGTGGAGAGAAAGAGATAAAAAGAGAAGAGATATTTGAAATTGATGATTTAAAAAAAACTTACACAAGGAAATAAGTACCTCTACTTATTTTTCTAGAGAGAGAGAGAGAGAGAGAGGAAGAAATGATCAAGGAATATATGAAGAAAAGAGAAGAAGGGTAGGAAAGAAGGAAATACAGTATCACTTCCATAAATATTAAGAATACATACACTTCAAGAGCTTAAGTCAGCTTTCTTGAATGTGAGTCTGTTCACTTTTCAAGTAATTCATATTCTGGCTGAGTGAATATTAGCCAATTGCTATAAAATAAAGAGATAATTTAGTTCTACAACATGATGGAAAGTACTCTTTCTAAAGTATGTAAAATTTAAAGTTATTCTTTTTTGTTGTTTTTTTTTGTTTTGTTTTGTTTTTTAGATTAGAATGTAATATATATTTTATTTCAGTATAGTACCCTTATAATACTTACTAACATTTTTAGAAAATCTGACTTTTTTAACGCTATGTATGTATGTTATTTTTTCTTTTTCTTTTTTAAATTCATTAATTTATTGCTTCAGGTTACATCTCCATCATAGTGTCCTCTTTCCACCCTTCCCAGTGCTGCCCTCCCACCCTCTACCCCCTTTCCCTTCCATCCCACTCCTCTGGAGTAACAGCCCCCGCCCCAGTTCAGAAGTCATATGAGGGCCAAGAGCTTCCTCATACACTGGAGGCCTAAAGGCAGTACCACCAGGGAAAAGTGTCTCATTGCCAGGGAGAGAAAACAAACAAACAAACAAAAAGTCTATGTCCATGTTCCCTTTGGTGCATTGGTTGTAGTATAGATATCCTGTACTATATAGCTAAAATCCGAATATAAGTGAATAGATGCCATGTGCATCCATCTCAGTCCTGGTTAGGTCACTCAGGATGAGCTTTTCTAGTTCCATCCATTTGGCTTCAAATTGCATAATTTCCTTGTTTCTGATAGCTGAGTAGTATTCCATTGTGTAGATGTACCATAGTTTTTTAATCCACTCTTCAGTTGAGGGACATCTGGGTTGTTTCCAGTTTCTAGCTATTACAAATAAGGCTGCTATGAACATAGATGAGTCAACTTCCTTTTGATTTGGTGAGGAGTCATTTGGATGTATACCCAGAAGTGGTATGGCTGGGTCCCGAGGCAGAGCTATTCCAAGTTTTCTAAGATATCGCCAGACTGACCTCCATAGTGGTTGCACAAACCTGCATTCCACCAACAATGGAGGAGGGTTCCCCTTTCTCCACACCATTGACAGCATGTGCTGTCATTTGAGCTTTTGATATTAGCCATTCTGAACTAAGAAATTCATAAATTCCTTTTGAAGGTTAGTTGTAAACATAGAGTAAAACGTCACTAATTAAAGTAATTGAAGGAGAAGCCTTTTGTTTGTTTGTTGTTGTTTTGACAGTCTAGAACTTAGATTAACAAACCTTGCCTAAGGTAATTCCTTCTGAATCTAGTCTAAAAAATAAATTTTAATCATGCAGTTAGCATATTGTTCCTGGCAAATCAATACATACAAGACGTATCAAAATTATTAAATAGTTTCTTTAACCTATTTCCACCCCAATAGCACCATTAAGAAACAATTCTCAAAAGTTAAATAAGTTAAATAAACTCTTGTAGGATCAGATTACTCATCTGTAAAATGGAGTGGTTTTTCATAGTTTTAAAATTCATTTCTGAGGCTACTTAGTTCTGTTGTATGTAATTTTTGTCTATGAAAATTTCAAGTTAGAGGACTCTGTGATTCCATCTCACACCTGTCAGAATGGCTAAGATCAAAAGCTCAAATGACAACACATGCTGGAGAGGTTGTGGAGAAAGGGGAACCCTACTCCATTGCTGGTGGGAGTGCAGGCTTGTGCAACCACTATGGAGGTCAGTCTGGCGATATCTTAGAAAACTTGGAATAGCTCTGCCTCGGGACCCAGCCATACCACTTCTGGGTATACATCCAAATGATTCTTCACCAAATCACAAGGAAGTTGCCTCATCTATGTTCATAGCAGCCTTATTTGTAATATCTAGAAAGTGGAATCAACCCAGATGTCCCTCAACCTAAGAATTAAAACCTAAGGATTAAAAATCTGTGGTACATCTACATGATTGAATACTACTCAGCTATCAGAAACAACAAAATCATGCAATTTGCAGCCAAATGGATGGAACTAGAGAAGCTCATCCTGAGTGAGCTAACCCAGACTCAGAAGGATACACATGGCATTTATTCACTTATATTCGGATTTTAGCTATATAGTACAGGATATCTATAGTACAACCAACATACCAAAGGGAACATGAACATAGACTTTTTTTTTCCTGTCAATGAGACACTTTGCCCTAGTGGTGCTGCCTTGTAGGCCCCCAGTATAGGAGGAGGCTCTTGTCCCTCATATGACTGCTGAAATGGGGCAGGAGCCTGTTATGTAGGAGCATTCCACTCTGGAGAAGTGTGATGGAAGGGATAGGGGATAGAGAGTGGGAAGATGGGACTGGGAGGGGTGGAAAGAGGACACTGTGATGGCGATGTAACCTGAAGTAATAAATAAATATTAAAATAGGACTACAAGGTAAAGCCTACCACCATGAAGACTTCCCACAGGCCCTAGCTTCCTACACCTCTCATAAGTGCCATGGATTGGGGACACACTTTCAGCTCAAGAACTTTGAGAAATAGTCATGATACAATTACAGTACCCATCTCTGAAGGCGTGCTTTGAAACTATTTATTTTAGTATCTTTATACACCTTCAAACCCAAGGTATAGGAGAAAGAAAATTAATAGAAGCAGAAGATGAAGACCTCTTTAGTTGTAGCTCCTGTGGCAATTCATCAGGATTCCAGCATACCTGCTATATAACATACACAGGAATAGGTGTCAGGGGCAAAAGGAACACAACAATCAGTGGCAATGGGAACACAGCCAACCAGGAGCACCAGAATGGACAGCTAAAGAAGAAGCAGCTTTCATGACTCCAAATAGGCCCTGACCTGGGCTCAACCCAACTTGTGCTGTGATCAAGTCTCAGCACAAGCAAACTTTGGCAAAGAATTGTCTGGAGTCTTTCAAAGCAAAAGCAGCGATGTGAAGTAATGAGAAATGTTGCCAAACCAAAAGGCCCTCCACGTTTCTGGAGCCCTCATTTATACCTCATCAAAATCTGCATAAGGATGCTTTCCACTTGGCCAACCACATGCCTTCTGCATAAGGTACTTCCTTTTGATCAAAATTACATGTCCTCCAAGGAGTCTGAGTTTCAAAGGATGTTTTCCAGCAAAAAGCATGTTCCCCATACATGATAGTTACTGCTGGCCAAACATTATGTGTAAGGGGAGTTAGATTAATATAAATTAGATTTAGTAAATATCTAGGGCTTTATGATATGGCCTCTTAATTTAGGGCATGAAGATCAACTTGGCTGTGGACAATTAGCATATCAGTTTATGGACTAAAAACAAGGATGAAGTCAGGGGAAATGAGGGGAGACTCTATGGACTAAAAACAAGGTTTATGGACTGGCATTTCTTTCAGCTGCTCAGTGGGCAGAGCTCAGATTAAGTTGAAGCCAGATGGAACAAGGAGAGACCCTATTTAAGAACAAGGGGACCCCAAGCTAGAGAGCTCTCATGCTAGAAAGTCCTCACGCTAGTAAGGACAACAGGGAGTTTGTATGTCTGATGGAGAAAGTGCTGGTGGACTGACAGCCAGATCTCCCTGAGGCAGAAAGAAGTTGTTGATCAGAGAAAGCCTCAGCAAAACACAGAAGGCCAAGGACTAAACCCTGTGGCTCAGCTTTTGCCTAGAGGGGTTTTATCCATCCAAACAGTGGCCTGAATGGAACTGTGTCCAGCTTTAATGACTGAGGCAGAATGGCAGAGTTGCTGATACAAAGGAAATAAGTTGACTTACAGATGGCTGAGGTCTCTCAGAGAGAAGAAAATCTCAAGCCTTATTTAAGGTGAAGCCATCTTAGCCAATTTACCCTGATGGATCTATGTCTGAGACATTCTGGAAGAAAGACTGCTAACTAAGTGCATTAAGGGTCTACCCCAGAGACTGTGTTCCTGACAACTGAGGACCTGCCTCAGAGACTGTATCCTAAAAGTTTATGAAAATAGTTGTAATAGTTATCAATAGGTTTAGTGGTTAAGTAATAGGGGTGTAGTCATTCTTAGAGTTATAGTTAAGTGGATGTTTATAAGTGAATATAAACACATACTGAATAATTAAAAAGGTTTGTTTTCAGTTATGTGCTTTTCCATCAAGATGTTTTGTATGAAACTCTCACAAGTCTGTTTTTCAGCAGAGGACAAAGCGCCTCCACATCCCATATTGAGACCAAAACACAAACATATTCATTCAACACAAGCATGTTTCTAAAGAAATCTAAACTTCCACCACACACCTCCCTCTGTAAGAAAGAGAAATAGTGAACACCTGATGTCTAGTCATGTCACATGAAATGATTTTATGTGCAATAAATGTATATCAGCAACTAAACTCTGCTTATAAAAGCCTCTAGATATAAAAGAAGAGGTTAAATTTAAGATTATACTTATATTTATATATGTTACTATTTCCTGACTATCTTTAATTTTACAACCAGCACATAATCTTGAAAATAAAGAACATCTATCACATTCTTGAATGAATGGATGAACAAATGAATGAATGAAGATGAGGATGCAATGAGAATGCTGGCATAATAATTTGAATGTGATATGAACTACCAATTTTATTTCCAAATTCACTTTCATTATTTGTTAATTTTTCAACAATGTATTTTTTCAAATTGTAGCTTTTTCTTTTTTTAAGTATTTATTACTTCAAGTTACCATTACCAGTCCCTCCATTCACCCCCTCCCAATCCTCCCCTTGCCACTCTTCTCCCCTTCTCCCACCC
>CAJQZJ010031962.1:10339071-10368413 GCA_907164525.1 Lophiomys imhausi | reverse complement strand
ATTTAGTAATAAATAAGTGTTAAATAATAACTAAAAGATCGGTTTCACAGCTTAGAGAAGAACAAGTTTATTTGGACTTACAGTTTTAGGGGCTTAGAGTCCATGGTAGCAGAGAAAAGATGGCAGGCAGGAGAAGCAAGTGGTAAGGGGTCACATAATGAACACCAGGCGTGAAGCAAGGGTAAACTGAAAATGGAATTAATCTTTATCCCTCAAAGCTCAACCTCACTGGTATACGTTTTTCTGAAGGGCCACACACCAAAACCTATCAAAACAATGCAATCATATGAGGAGAAGGTACTCAAATTCCTGAACATTATTTCATTTAACCCTCCACAATCACCCTGGGGATGAAGTATTGACATTCAGAATTCTGGGAGCTACCATATGATAGCAAAGATACCCAAACTGTTAATTTTTGATTGCCATCATTTTTATCCTCTTACTAAATTAATAGATAACCTATTTCTTACATTTTATAAAAGTTCATGATCTGTGCTCAAACTTGACTGTTTCCTAAGGTTTTTAGACCAGAATTGGTGAATAGAAGACAAATATAATTATTTTATTTCATATTTTATGTGTACGAGTGTTTTGCCTGCATGTATGCATGCACCTGCATGAATGTCAGATGCTTGTGAAGGTCAGTTTAAGGCTTCAGATCCCCAGTGTTGGAAGTATAAATAGATGCGAGCTTCCTAGTGGAATCTGGGAATTGATCCCTGATCCTCTGCAAGAGCAGTAAGTATCCTTAACCACTGAGTAAATTCTCCAGACAAAGTCAGTTATATTCAGTCTCCTGGTTAAATACATAGACAACAAGAACACATCCGTATCTGCTTCATGAGAAATAATAGATGCTTGGGTGAATAAAATATAGTTTAATGTCTTAGTGTTTAGTCCCCCCAGTTGTAAAGGACCTCTTCTAGACCAGGTATTATTTCTTCCTTTCTTTTTTTCTTTTTTGTTTGTTTGGTTTGGTTTGGTTTTTAGAGACAGGGTTTCTCTATGTAACATCCCTGGCTGTCCTGGACTTTCTTTGTAGACAAGGGTGGTCTCGAATTCACAAAGAACTGCCTGTCTCTGCCTCTCAAGTGCTGGGATTAAAGGTGTGTGCCACCATGTCCAGCCTTAGACCAAGTATTCCTAATGAGCTTTAAAATGGGTAAATGTACATACAACATTTTAGAACAAGCCTTCAGTCCTTGCTATGTTAGTACGTGTATGTTCATCTAGTTACTTCCCCTTTTGGGCACAATGACAAAGGTAATATGGCAGTGCTAGTACTACCTGCTATTAAATAATCTTTCCACAATCCCCAAAGACCTTATTAAGCCAGAATCTAATGTCATTATAGTACATAAGAGCTGTTCTTTGGGTTCTTATATGATTGTGGTCATAAAATGCCACACATGAAGTCACAAATGGAAATAGAGGCGGATTCTGCAAAATTAAAAGATTGGAAACAAGAAATCTCCCTTGCAATTAAATTGACCTTTCCAAGTTCATTTAGAGCCCCCCTCTTTTTTTTAATAAATTCTGCTTGATAGGAGAATTCTGTTTGTCATATGTGATTCATACGGGCAGTCATATCAGATAATGTTAAACTTACCATAGAAAGGTAATGTCTCCTTATTTCCTTGGGAAAAAAGCCAATTTTTCAGTCTCCCTCAGGGAGTAACAGTAAGAACTCTACTTTAAAAGATATCATTCTTTTACTTTTCTTCCTCATTTTATTTTTTGAGATTATCCATAATATATTCTGATCATAATTATGTACCTCTCCCAAATCCACAGAAATCCAAGCCACCAATACTCACTCAACTTTGTCTCCTATCTTTTTTTTAACTTGTTGAAGCCCAATTTACATGTACATATATATTTTTGTACGTGTGAACATTCACTGAAGCATGGTTTAAACACAGAGGGTATTCATCCTTAAAGAAAAGTGGCTAGCTTCCTACAGATAAGTTGAATTAATAACAATACTGTTATCCCATTGTGATTTTCTGTCATCTACAAGAAATCCTGTAGGTAGTTTAAGGCACTGACTATCAAGGCAATTAAAACTGTGCTGTTCCATGTGGGTCACACCCTTTCATGGTCTAGATCCTATACAAAACGTGAGGTTTGGAAATACATGGGAAAAAGTTCTGCATTCTGAATTCAAAGAGGTCTACTAAGTTGTCTCTTAATATTAGCATAAAGTTCAGAAATGTGTCCATAAATTTAAAGGATTAAAATGAAATTATGCGAATGGCAAACAAACACAGTTAAGGTTTACCATGCATCAGACTTCTATGCAGAAAAATTGTGCTCATGTCTGCTAAGCTTGCGTTTTAGTGAGTCACACAGCATATTTTCATTTCTTACTTTTAGGAATGATATTGGTGGATTAAAGGCCAATATACTAGCTTGCATGGTTGAAACTGCTCAGTAAGCCACATTTTGTACTCAGACTCTGTATAATAGTGCTAATTTTGTCTTGTAGCATAAATTAAACTGTGAAAACATTTTCCAAGATGCGTAAAAGTCATTTATTAACTTTCCTTATCAAAATGGAAAAAAGTCATACTCCAAACAAAAGTTTAAAAAGTACTACAGAAAGTCTGTGAAAGAAATAAATTTAACAAAGAGAAACAGCATGCATGCATCAGCAATGCAGTCCTCCAACCATCATCATTTTCATGGCTAAACCTCAATGATGATTGCAATGTCTGATGTAACCTGGATCTTTGAATGCTTTCCTTTATTTATGCAAGTTACTTTTGAGTTATTAGAATTGACATGTATATATATATTTACTTGGTAACCATCATAAGAATCTACATAAAACATATCCAAAGATATAAAAGATGCCACCCATGAGATAACATATATCTAATGGTTTCATTTCTGAACTAAACATTATGTCCCAATATTGGTGATACAGGTAACACCAGAAAAATATAGTATAATGTAATCTATAACCAACTAGATAGATAGATAGATAGATAGATAGATAGATAGATAGATAGATAGACACAAAACTGGAAGATCCAAACTTATATGGGATGTTTTCAAGGGTCCAGGCTTATACACATTGATGATAAACTTGGTAAATCTAGAATAAACTTTCTTTTTGGTTTTTTGAGACAGAGTTTCCCTGTGTAACAGCCCTGACTGTCCTGAACTGGAACTCACAGAGATCTGCATGCATCTGCCTCTGGGCACTATTCAACAACTCTGATTCTCCTTGTAAAAGGGTCTTCCACAAGAGACATTGGCAGTGCTAGGGGTAGAGAGGTCATGAGATATTACTAACTTTGTACTGCAAGAAATGTTGTAAAGATAAATGACAAAGGAGTGACTTAAATTCATGAAAAAATAGAAACCAGGTTTCAGACAGAATGAAAATTACTACTTCACTGGGTTGGAAAGCATGATTAAATTTCTTCAGTGGTATTCATTCTAAAAGATGTCCCTAGCCTACACAGTCTCTCAGCCCAATGTGCTGACAAGAATCTTTTTAGAAAAGATGACCCCTTCGGTGGCATATCTACTTTAGGCTATCTCACTCCAGAGGAATTTGCATTTTCAGAGGATGGAGCCTTTTGTAGCAATCCACCTTTAATTATAATTTTCCTATTGTCCCCACCTAGAGCAGGGGCTTTGTTTTTTTTTTTTTTTTCTTTTTAAAAAATATTTATTTATTTCTTCAAGTTACATCTCAATCACAATCCCCTCCCTACTCCTGCCTCTGGTCCCACCCTTCCACCCTTTTCTCCCAAACCTCCATCCATTCCTTTTTTTTTTTTTTTCAACTTTAAGGTATATATTTTTTCCCCCAACAGCTCCCCCTTTCAGTCCAACAAATGGCTCTTTCTCTTATAAGAACAAATACAATACTAAACAACAAAAATAATTAGGCCACAATTATGAGAATTATAAGGCTTAGCATACATTCCCAATGTCCAGTCCATACATATTTGGCAACTGGCTTTAACATTCTACTATGCAACCATCCCCATGAGTTTAAAGTTCTATATCCAACTCAGCTTCCATCCTAACTTGCATCACCATTTTAAAAACATCTTCTGGCCGGGCGTGGTGGCACACACCTTCAATCACAGCATAGGTAGACAGAGGCTGGTGGATCTATCTGAGTTCAAGGCCAGCCCCGTCTACAAAGTGAGTCCAGGACAGCCATGGATACACAGAGAAACCCTGTCTCGAAAAACCAAAAAAAACAAACAAACAAACAAAAAAAAAACAAACAAATTAAAACATCTTCTTAGATCCAGAACACCCTCTTAATTTCTAATTTAGCTATGAGACTCTAGCTATCTGGTCTTCAACCACATCAGAGACCTGAGAAGGATAAATATATCTGATTATACAGGAAGTGCAGGGCCAGAAGCTCCCAAAACTAAGAAATGACATGCAACTGGCTGCCTAGACGGTTCCCAATTTCTCTCCATACATTAGAGCATCAATCTTCAGCCATTTGGCCCCATTTCTCTGACTGACATTGATTATGAAGGACTTGCCTACCTTGTTTTGGCAGAGCTAGGCTGTTGACCTACCTGCTTCCAAGTTTTGTCCTTTTTGGACAGCATTCTGTCTACAGCTGAAGCAAGGGACTTTTCTTGTTAAGTGACAGGCTTGCCACTAATTCAACCATCTCCAATTGGAGATTCTTCGATGATCATCATCTACTTGGAGTAGAATAGGGGGTGCTGTCAGGAGCTGAGTTAGATATAGAACTTTAAACTCATGGAGATGGTTAGATAGTAGAATGTTAAAGTCAGGTGCCAAATACATATGGACTGGACATTGGGAATGTATGCTAAGCCATATAACTCTTATAATCGTGGCCTATTTATTTCTGTTGTTTTGTATTGTATTTATAGTTATAAGAAAAAGAACCATTTTTTGGACTGAAAGGGAGAGCTGTTGGGGGGAAAAAGAAATACCTTAAACTAAAAAAAAAAAAAAGAAGGGAAGAGGATGGGGGGGTTGAGGGGGAGGAGGGTGGAAGGATGGGACTGGAGGGGGGAGTAGGGAGGGGATTGTGATTGAGATGTAACTTGAAGAAATAAAAAATAAATTATTAATAAAAAAAAGAAATGCAAACTAATAGTCAAAAAAGAAAAAAATGAAATGTGAAGTTTTGGCCTTTTGTTAGCAACTGTCATAAACTGGGATAATTAAGAAATGCAAACTAATTGTCATTCAAACATGTCATTTTGTTAGATACTAGGATAGTCTATCACATCTATTTTCTAAGTTAATCAGAAATCAAGTTGCTAAAAGACAAGCAACATTTGCTTATCCAACTATAAGGAGATAGACAGGTGGTCTTCAAAAACCTCAAGAGATCTGTAGAATATGGTATTCAAAGATGTTTTCTTAACTTAGGTTTTTTTTTATATCAAGAGCAGGGGCTTTGTATTTAACAATTTTGCTTCTTTTGAGTCATGCACCTTGGTTGCAGCATTAAACTTTACTTAAACCCTCTTCCTTAACAAACTACATATTTTAAAATATTTTCTTCCTGTTTGTTATTTATTTTCACTATACACATGGATAGTAATAGCTCTGAAAAATATCATGCCGTAGGCTGAAGTCTGTTGTGCTGGGAAACTTCCTGTGCCAAACACATTAATTCATTACTTTAAAATTTGTTTACTTTAAAACTGCAGCTCATTCACTTCCTTAGGACACTGACAGCCACATTCTTTGCCAAATATAAGATGAAGGCTCTCTAGCACAGTTTTGAGAAGTTTTTGTTCCTACTGCATCTTCATGAGCAAAGATACAATCTGAGTTTTTTTCCTGGACCTTCTGTCCTTCCAGATTCCAACTAGCAGGGCTTCAGAGTTCCAAACTCTTCAACATTCCTCCCATAGAGCAGTCCTAGTGGCCCAAGAACCACACAGTCTAACTTAGCGCATCAAGAACCTTACATCTTGATAGCTTTTTTTTATGTTACCTGTCTTAATTCTACAGAATAATACCTAAAAAAAAGCAATATAAGTGATGGAGGATTACTTTAATGTATAGTTATATATAATACCATCTATGACATCAAGGAGGATATGGAGATCACAATAAGAAGTGGTTTATCCCATATATCCATAACTAGGAAGCAGAGAGTAGAAGAATGACTTTGTTTAGTTTCCTCCTTTTTATTTTTTTGGAACCTCACTCCTTGGAATGGGAATGCTCACATTTATGAGATTTTTTCCATTCTCATATATCTAACTTAAAACTTCTTACATGTCCCACAACTGTGTCTGTTTCCTAGAGGCCTCACCAGCACCAGGGATCCCAGGTAAGACCCAACTCTATGCTTGCCAACTCCCTGAAAAACACACCCAGCAGCTGCAAATTGTACCCTATCACCTGGGACCCTATTCCCACCCACAACTTTCAGCAGATGTCCTCTGTAGGAAGTTAGTAAGGGCTTCTGAAATGAAGATTCTTAAGGGGTGTGCAGATCAGCAGATCAGCCAGGCACCTAGCAACATATGGACATTATCAAAGCCTGGGAAACTAAAGGAGGGCTTCTCAAGCAGCCACACTTTGAAAAACTCTGGCTGAAGCTTTCAGCTACTGAACACTGGCCAAAACTTTTTGCCAAGGAGAAGCAGAGAAAAGTCTAGTTTGTAAGCCTGAGGACAGTGCCCAGTAAACGGGTGAGGCTGGAAAGACAAGGCTCTAGGAGACATGGAAAAGGCTATCAGTGGGGGAAATGTGTTCCCAAGGGCCAATAGTTACCATGAGAGAACTTCACAACCATCCAGACTGTAAAAGACTACAAGAACCATGTCCTATTTGTTCTTGCAGAGGGCTTCATGTGAAGGGGAGGCCCCATGGAGGAGAGATAGTAGCATGCACAGAAGAAATGATAAGTGAAGAATCAATGGTCAGAAACTAAGAAGTGCCAAGGTAACAGGAGACAGAGCTCTGATGTGCACAAGAGATACTCTTCCCACAAGCTAGCCCAAGAAGACTGGGAAAGAAGGCATGGCATAGAACCTGCTGAGAGAAAATTTGTGGAAACCGGGCACTAAAGACATCCATCAAGGGACTTGAGAGTTGCATAGTGAGTGAATGAGGTGCATGGGGGCAACCGGAGTCCTGAGGCTATGGCAAGAACCTTGAAAACAGGCAAGATGGTAACCCCTGTCAGGTGAGGGTGTTAAAAAGGCCAGATGAACAAATTAGCCCCAGAGGCCTTGAAGCCTGGCAAGGCCTAGAAGTCAAAGACTAAGTCACAGGATGCAGCAGCTGCCCTGAGGGGATTCAGCTAGTTAACAGACAGCTGAGAAGACTGTGGAAGTGACAGTATGGGCTGACTAAAACTAGCCCCAAGCTAAGGTGTTTAATCAGGCTGGCCATATAAGCCAATTGGCAACACTAGGCCTTGAACCTGAGGAAAAAAAAAAAAATCTCAAACTTAAGCTGAATTAGGACTGCTGTGATTGTGCCAGAGCCAGACTACTGCTATTTGAAGTGTGCCTGCAGACAGACTACAAACCCACTTTCCCTCATGGACCTGCACTATTCTTATATCCTTTCAAATGTATTAAAATAGCATTGTTTAAGTGTTATTAGGTATTAGGTTATAGATTATAGGTGTTTATTAGGTATTAATAAATAAATGTTAATAAAAATTTTGTATTCAGTCCTCTGCTTTCCCAGAGCCTAGGCAGGTTCTAGGGATCCCAGAGGTAACATGGACATTCAAAAACCCAGAGATAATGCAGGCCACAAAAATACCCACCAGAGACACATTACAGGACCTGATGACTCATTGGACATGAGAATCCAAGGCAGGCCACTTAGGCCAGAAGACCAGAGAGAAAACAGAACCTGAGGGGGGAAACCACCCTCAAATAACCCATCTAGCAAAGATAAACTTGAAAATCATCTCCTAAATCTATAATAACCCCACAACAAAAATGACTAGAGACAAACATAAGAAGAATCAACATCAGCCAGGGTAATATATCACCAACATAATCCACCTATCCTACTACATTGAGTTCTAGACATTCCAGCACAGCAAAAGCATGAGAAAAATTACCTTAAATTCATTTTTATTTAGATGGTAAAGGTTTTTAAAGAGGAAATGACTAAATCCCTTAAAGAAATATGGGGAAATAAAAACAGGTGAAGGAAATGAATAAAATTGTTCAAGACCTGAAAATAGAAATAGAAACAATATAGACCACACAAACTGAAGGAATCCTGAAAATTGAAACTCTAGGGAAGCAAACAAGAAATATAGATGCCCGCATCACCATCAGAATACACTGAATAGAAAGGAGAATCTAAGGCAAAGAAGATACAATTGAAGAAATTGACAAATTGATCAAAGAAACTGAAATCTAAAATGTTCTGACACAAATCATACAGGAAATCTAAAACACTATGAAACGATCAAACCTAAGAATAATAGGAATAGAAGAAGAATCTCAGCTCAGAAGCTCAGTAAATGTTTTTAATAAAATCATAGAAGAAAATTTCCCCAACATAAAGGAAGAGATACCTATAAATTCACAAGAAGGTTACAGAATAGATTGGATCAGAAGAATAATTTCCCTTGCCACATAATAATCAAAACACTAAACGAATATGTTGGAGGAAGTTCTTATGCATGGTTTTCAAAAGCTGATTTCAATGTGCTGAGATTTGGTTAATGCCCTATCTAAGGCATTCTCTGATTGGATAATAAATGTTGCTGATGGTCAATTAGCTGGGCAGAAAGAGTATAGGAAGGCAAAACTTCCTGAAGGAAAATGGAATCCTGGAAAGAGACAAAGAAAGTTCTCTTTTTGCCAAGAGGTGGACACAGACAGATGGGTGTATTTGAGAGTTCTGAGGGAATAGCAAGTCATATGGCTGGTTGAGATTAGGTGTTTTTGTTAATATAGATGAGCTAGTTGAGAGTTTGCCCAGCTGAGACTTAAGCACTGAAATATTAAAAGGTCTTGGTTTATTTAATTATTGGGAAAAGTGCCGCCCTTGGTCTCAGACCTTATCATCAAGATATGAAAGTCTGGACAGACCTCCATCCAGCTAAGGCCAGCAAAGCCTGCTAAGTCTGCAGGCATCTCGCCAGGTCCCACTGGCCTAACACAACAATTTAATAAATATATTCGTTAATAAAGTTGCAGTTTCATGAACAGAAAAAAAAATATTAAAAACTGCAAGGGGAAAAGGTCAAGTAACATATAAAGTGAGATAAATCAGTATTACACCTGACTTCTCAGCAGAAACTTTTAAAGCCTGAAGGGCATGGACAGATGTCTTGAAGACTCTAAGAAACAACAGATGTCATAGAAAACTTTCAATCACCATAGATGGAGGAAACAAGAAATTCCATGATAAAACCAAATTTAAATAATATTTAAAACTCCAACCCAAGGAGTTTAACTACACCAAAGAAAACATAAGAAATTAATAATTTCATACCAATAAAATCAAAAGAAAGGACACACACACACATACATATATTACAAGAAACATCAAAATAAAAAGTATGGGATGAAGTTGGTTTCCCATTTTTCCCATGAGTGTGGACCACCAGTGCCTGTAGTCAAGGGGAGAAGATGACAAGGAAAAGGATGGAATAGGAAAAACTGTGACCAGCTTCAAGTAGGCAGATCAAATTTATTGGGATGAACAAAGCTTATATAGAACTCTGGGGACTGTAGGAATATCTAGGGTGAGCAAAGGTCATTAGCTGAAGGATAAAGTACCAAGCTATCTCATCAGCATGGGGAGGTATTCCAGTAATCCCAGGTACTCCTGAATGGGTTTCTTATCAGGAGAAAGATTTGGTCCTGTAATTTTTCTGAGGGCTATATGACATTTCTTAGAAACGTGAGGTTCAGTAATCCCCAGGTTCTCTACCAGGGGAACCCACAGTTAGAGAAGGGGAGATCCTCCTGATAAAGGGAGTCCATCATTTTGCATCAAGCTCAGGGACTTTCTGGTAATGCCAGACTTTGACCTTATCATCAAAATTCCCATCAAATAAAAATTAACAGTCACTGGTCATTAATATCTCTCAACATCAATGGAATCAATTCCTCAATAAAAGGACAGAGACTAATAAAATGGATGGAAAAACATCCATTTGCATTGTACAAGAAACACAACTCAACATAGGATACAAATATATATATTACCTAAGAGTTAAGGGCTGGAAAGTGATTTCCCAAGCATACAGACCCAGAAAGCAAGATGATATAGTCATTCTAATATATAATAAAGTAGATGTGAAACCAAAATTAATCAAAAGAGATAGGAAAGACACTTCATGTTCATCAAAGAAAAAATCCACGAAGATTATGTCTCAGTTCTGAAAATCTATGCCCCAAATGCAAGAGCATAGACATTTGTAAAAGAAACATTACTAAAGCTTAAATAAAATAGTGTACATAATGTGCTGATAGTGGAAGACTTCAACATTCTACTCTCACCAATGTACGAGTCATCCAGACAGAAAACAACCAGAAAAATAAAGAAACTAACAAACTTTATAATTCAAATGGACCTAATAATTACCAATAGAACATTTCACCCAAACACAAAAGAATATACTTTCTTCTCAGCACCTCACAGAAACTTCTAGAAAATTGACCTTATACTCAGTCACAAAGCAAGTCTCAACAGATAAAAGAAACTGAAATAATGCTGTAGAAGTAAATAATTAAATTCTTTCCTAGTATTTAAATTATAGTTAATTGGACAGCAGTGTTAATCCTTAGCCCACTATTATAAATGAGCATACAGACACCTGATGGATTTAAACAAGCCTTAGCCTGAATTGAGCAACTGTGGCCCATCAAAGCTAGCTCATTCTACTCCCCAGATATGACCCCTTATATACATATGTCCCTTTGGACTGCTATTCTTCACACTATGCCCATGTTCCAGGCCACATGGCACAAATTTCTTCCATCTCTAACTCATCCTGTGTCCTCCTTCCAGCCCTTGAACCTTTGCTCTGCCTACCTTTCTCGCTGCTCAATCACAGGCCTTGGCATTTTATTAATGCCACTCAGAGACAATGATTAGAAAGCAAGGTAACAGCATTACTTGATGTACTACAAGTAGCCTTCTGGAAGCAGGTTAATGAACATTTAGAATGCATAACATCACCCCATCATAACCCTCTGTATTTTAACTGATCATCATTGGTTAAACTTGGATATAAAAAGAAATATAGCTAATTAAACTATTTAACCAGCATTTAGATTATTGTTAATTGGTTGGGTGGTTCTTAGTTCTTAATTAGCCATTATAAATGAGCACACAGACACCATGTGGATTTTAATAATCCTTCACCTGACTTGAGCAATCTTGGCCCATCTAAGCTAGCTCTTAATTCTGCTACCCAATTATGACCCCATATAAACATACGTCCCTTTGGACTGCCATTCTCCACTCTACGGCGATGTTCCTGGCCATGTGGAATGAAGTTCCTTTTTCTAACCCATGGTGTGTGCCTCCTTCTAAACACTAAATAGTTTAATTAGCCATATTTTTTTTTACACTTGGACTTCAACAACAATGGAAATAAAGAAATCCCACAAACTAATGGAAGCTGAACAACTCTATACTCGATGGCCACTGGTCAAGTAAGAAGTAGATAAAGAAATTAAAGACTTTCTAAAATTCAATGAAAATGAATGCATAACACCCCAAACTTATGTGACACAATGAAAGCAGTGCTAAAAGAAAATTGCACTAAGTGCCTTCATAAAAAAGTTAGTGAGATCTCATACTAGTAATTTAACAAAACACCTGAAAACTCTAGAGCACAAAGAAGCAAACACACTGAAGAGGGGTAGACAACAAGAAGTAATCAAATTCAGAGCTGAAATAAAAAAAAAATAGAAACAAATACTACAATATAAAGAATCAATGAGACAAAAATTTGGTTCTTTGAGCAAATCAACAAGATAGACAAATCCCTAGTCAAACTAAATTAAATGCAGAGAGACAGTATCCAAGTTAACAATATCAGAAATGAAAAGGTAAACATAACAAAAGAAACCAAGAAAACCAATGAGTCTTATTTCAAAAACCTGTACTCCACAAACTTAGAAAATCTAAAAGATATGGACAATTTTCTCGATAGATAACTCTTTCCAAAATTAAATTAAGACCAGATAAACAATTTAAACAGACCAATAACTCTTAAGAAAATAAAAGCAATCATTAAGAGTCTTCCAAGCAAAAATGTTCAGGGCCAGATGGTTTTAGCACAGAATTCTACCAGAGGTTTAAAGGACAACTAACAGCAATACTCCTCAAATTATTCCACAAAATATAAACAGAAGAAAAAACTGTTAAATTCATTTTATAAGACCAGAGTCACCCCGATACCTAAATCTTAAAAGACTCAACAATAGAATTTCAGAACAATTTCCCTCATGAACATTGATACAAAAATGCTCAATAAAAATTTTTGAATATCAGACACAAGAACACATCAAAACTGTCATCCACCTTGATGAAGTAGGTTTCATTCCAAAGATGAAGTGATTGTTCCACCTGTGCAAATCTATCAAGAAAATGCACCATATATACAAACTGAAAGAAAAAAACACACGATCATCTAATTAGATGTTGAAAAAGTCATTGACAAAATCCAACACCACTTTTTGAGAAAAGTCTTAGAGAGTTCAGGAATACAAGGAATATATTTAAGCATAATAAAGGTAATATGCAGCAAACAAATAATCAAATCAAATTAACTGGAGATAAAATTAAAGAAATTACACTAAAATTACAGACAAGACAAGGCTATCCAGTCTTTCCATATCTATTCAACATAATACTTTGGAAGTTCAGAGCAATAAGACAACCAAAGGAGATCAAGTGGATACAAACTGGAAAGGAAAAAAGCCAAAGTATCACTATTTGTAGATGATATGATAGTATATATAAGTGACACCAAAAGTTCTACCAGAGAACTCCTACAGGTGATTAAAAAACCTTCAGCAAATGAATGAATAATAAATTTACTGAAAAAACAAAAACAAAAGAACCCCCACACACACACAAACAAACAAACAAACAAAAATAGCCCTCCTATATACAAATGAAAAATGGTCTGAGAAAGAAATTAGGGAAACAATATCCTTCACAATAGCCATAAATAATGTAAAATGTCTTGGTGTAACTCTAACCTAGCAAGTGAAACACCTGTTTGACCAGAACTTCAAGTCTTTGAAGAAAGAATTTAAAGATATCAGAAGATGGAAAAATCTCCCATGGCCCGAGGATTAGCATAGTAAAAATGCCCATTTTACCAAAAGCAATCTACAGCCTTGAAACTGATGCATTCACATCAAAGTCCCAACACTATTCTTTACGGACCTTGAAGGAACAATACCTAACTGCATATGGAAAAACAAAAACTCCAGATTTTCTAAAACAATCCCATACTATAAAAGAACTTCTGGAGGTATCACCATTTCTCATTGCAATCTGCACAACAGAGCACTAGTAATAAAAACCATATGGTATTGGCAAAAACACAAAAAAGACATGTTGATAAATGGAACTGATTGAAGACACAGAATTAAATCCATACACCTGTAGACACTTGATTTTTGACAAAGAAGTCAATATTAAACAATGGGGGGCAAAGCATCTTCAACAATAATGCTGTTCTCTCTAGATATCTGGATGTAGAAGAATATAAAGAGATCCAAAATTATCACCCTTCACAAAACTCAAGACCAAGTGGATCAATGACTTCAATATAAAACCAGATGCACTGCACGTCTTAGAAAAGAAAGCAAGGAATAGTCTTGAATGCATTGGCACAGGAGACAACTTTTTGAATGGAATATGAACAGCTCAGGCACTAAGATCAAAAATTAATAAATGGGACTTCATGAACTGAAAAGCTTCAGTAAGGCAAAAGACTCTATCAAAGGGCTGATATCTAAAATATATAAAGAACTCAAGAAATTAGACATCAACAAATGAAATAATCCAATTAAAAATGGAGTACATACTAACTTGCCTCATAATTTTAAAAATATCTTCTTAGATCCAGAACACCCTCTTGATTCCTAAACAACTCAAAATTTAACTATGAGACTCTAGCTATCTATTCTTCAACCACCTCAGAGACCTGAGAGGGATAAATATATCTGATTATATAGGAAGTGCAGGGCCTGCAGCTTCCAAAACTAAAAAATGACATACCAGTGGCTGCCTGGACAGTTCCCATTTTCTCTTCATACATTACAGCATCAATCTTCAGCCATTTGACCCCATTTCTCTGACAGACATTGATTGTAGAGCAGGAATTATGAAGGACTTACCTACCCTGTCTTGGCAGAGCTAGGCTGTCGACTTATGAGGCAAGTTAGTATGAAAGCTGAGTTAGATATAGAACTTTAAACACATGGAGATGGTGAGATAGTAGAGTGTTAAAGTCAGGTGCCAAATACATATGGACTGGACATTGGGAATGTATGCTAAGCCATATAACTCTTATAATTGTGGCCTATTTATTTCTGTTGTTTTGTATTGTATTTATAGTTATAAGAAAAAGAACCATTTTTTGGACTGAAAGGGAGAGCTGTTGGGGGGAAAAAAAGAAATACCTTAAACTAAAAAAAAAAAAAAAAGAAGGGAAGAGGATTGGGGTTTGAGGGGGAGGAGGGTGGAAGGGTGGGACTGGAGGGGGGAGTAGGGAGGGGATTGTGATTGAGATGTAACTTGAAGAAATAAAAAATAAATTATTATAAAAAAATGGAGTACAAATCTAAACAGGGAATTTTTGACAGAGGAATTGCTAATGTCTGAGAAACACTTAAAGAAATGTTCAACATCCTTAGCTATCAGAGAAATGAAAATGAAAATGACTCTGACATTTCATCTTACACCTGTCAGAATGGCTAAGATCAAAATCTCATGTGACAGCTCATGCTGGTGAGTATGTGGGTCAAGGGGAACAGTCCTCCATTGCTGGTGTTACTACCAACTTATAAAGCCACTTTGGAAATCAATTTGGCAATTACTCAGAAAATTGAGTATATATATATATATCAAGACCCTGCTACACCTCTCCTGGGCATTTATCCAAAGGATGTTCCACCATACCACAAGAACTCTTGCACCACTATGTTCATAGCAGCTTTATTCATAATAACCCAAAAACTGGAAACAACATAGATACCACTTCATGGAAGAATGGATAAAGAAAATGTGGTATATTTATACAATGGAGTATTACTCAACTATTAAAAACAATGCCCTCATAACATTTGCAAACAAATAGATTGGACTAGAAAAGATCATCCTGAGTGAAGTGAGATAACCAAGACCCAGAAAGGATAACATGGTACACGTTCATTTATAAATGGATATTAGTCATAAAGAAAAGTATAACCATGCTATGATCCACAGACTCAAAAAAGCTAAGTAACAAGGAGGACTCAAGGGGGGATGAATGAATCTCACTGGAAAGGGGAAATTAAAACTGCAAATTAATTAATTAATTAATGTAGTTATTAGTAAGTATAAACTGTAAGATTAGGCTAGCTGAGCAGCTGGTGGCTCAGCAGAGGAGCGGCCAGCCTGGCCTGCGTGCCTTAACCAGTTGCCTAACTTATCCTGGAGAAAGAGTCCCGGGGACCAAGGATGGCCTACAACACCTGTAACCTAAACTCTGTTAATTAATATAAGTTATTATATTAGGCCAGTAGAATTACCAGCAGCTTGGTGGGAGCTTCGCCTGGGTCCAAGGGGTGTCTGGAAGGCTGGAAGTCCGAAGGCCTGGGACTGCTTGGACTGAGGGCCTATAAGCTGCCACAGTCTTTTCTCCAATAATTAAATACACCAAGACCTTGTAATGTTTTCACACTTAGCCCTTAGCTGGGCAGACTCTCAATTAGCTACTCTAAGTTAACCTGGATCACCTAATCCCAAACTGCCATGTGCCTGTGATTACCTTCCAGCATTCTCGAGACCGAGATGTCTGTCTCCTTCTGTATCTCCTGGCAGAAAGAGAGAGTCTCTGTGTGTGCCCAGCGTTCCTGTTCTAATGTCAGGAAGTCCCGCCTTCCTATACTCTTTCTGCCCAGCTAATTAGCCATAAGTGACTTTTATTAACCAAACATGAGAATGCCTCAGAAGGGGCGGTAACCAGATCTCAGCATTGAATTTAACCTATGAGAAGCAATGTTATTAGACCTTCCTTCAACAGGAAATAGAAGAGACATCGTGGGTGGAATGGAGGAGGAGATGGAAACAGGAGAATATAGTGGGGGAGGATGGAGGGAGAGAGTACTGACTGAGACAACTAGAATAGTGGTGGGGGAATCTGTGACATGAGGTAAAAATCTAGAGCAATGTGAACCCGCAGAAATCTATGAGGGTGACCCTAGCTAACACTCCTAGTCAATGGGTATATGGAGCCTGAACTGGCTGTCTCCTGAAATCTGGCAATATTTATAATGGAGGGATTGGGATACCAATCTAAGCCTAAAACCTTTGACCTACAATATATCTAGCCTATAAGATGTACAGAGATAAAAATGGAACAGAAATTGAGGGAATGACCAACCAATGACTGGTCCAGCTTGAGACCCATGTCATGAGTGGGAGTCCACTCCTGACACTATTAATGATATTCTGCTATACTTACAGATTGGAGCTTAGAATAACTGTCATCAGGGAGACTTTAACCAGATATGGATGAAAACAGATGGAGAGACCCACAGCAAATTATTAGGTGGTGCTTGGGAATCCTGATGAAGAGGGGAATGAAGGATTGTAGGATCCAGAGTGGTCAAGAACATCACAAGAAACCCTACAAAATCAACTAACATGGGCCCATAATGTCTCACAGAGATGGAACTACCAACCACAGCACATGCATGCGACTCACCTAGGCCTTATGCACATATGTGACAGTTGTGCATCTTGGTCTTCATGTGGTACTCCTAACAGTGGGAGCAGGGTTTTCCTTTGGGATCAGTTCCTCATTCTGGGCTGCTCTTCTGGACTTGTTATGTAAGGTTCAATGAGATATAAGAAATGTCTACAGATATCAGACAAAGATACCACCACAGACTTTCTTAGGAAAACAATGAGGTTATTGGAGTTATGTGAAGGATTCTTGGTAAAGCACAGGCAGATACACAGTGCCAAGATGTTTCAAGTAAATTGTTTACCTTTTATATAATGATGCCTTCTGCATTTGAACTGTTTAATAGTGCTTATTTACTAGTCTTCCAGATGTTTTGCTAAATCTGTAAGACATTCATAGTTTAGCATTATATCTTCTGTGTAATTACCTTTTATTTTTATCATAATGTGGCAATGTAACAGAGTGAGAAGTTGGGCCTTCATCCTATGATAAATAGTGAGACAATGAAACTAGCATTTGTCCACTGTCCTCTCTTATAAATAAATGTCAGTTGATCTTGGAACTCTGGCTAAAGTGTTTTACACACACACACACACACACACACACACACACACACACACAAAGTCAAAGATCAAAATAGCACATAAAATTCTCCTTGTTTGTTGGACAAATATTGTACTCATCATAATGTAATTAATAGTCATTCTCCATTAGTCAGTCTGGCCTCCATCTACGGCCATACCACCCTGAACGCGCCTGATCTCCATTAGTCAGTCTGAATTTTAACCTGCTACATCTGCCTAATGAAATTATACTTATGGTGATGTGATATGAATAATCTTTAATTTCCCAAGCTCCCATTTTACCTAGCCATAGTATGGCCTTTCTTTTTGTTGTCAAGTGAAACCTTCCAACAATGATATGCTAGCTGCACCCTAGCATTGCATATAAACCCAGTATTCATGGGTTTAGAGAAGTAATATTACACAGAATACTCTAGAGAAGAATAAATATCAACACTTATGACAGGCTTAATTTAGTTCACCTTAACACATTGTATTTACATCTGTTAATTTTACATATGTTCCTAATATTTGGAAGTTTATCATTAAGAAATATATAGCTCCAGCATCTACCTGGGTCCAAACATATTTTGTATAATAATAGGAAACAAAAAATGTTGCATTTTAAAATGGAGGCCTATGGTAACGATGAATAACCTTCACATACTTTGACTAGATAGTTAGGGTAATAATTAGGATTGTTTTCACCTCATGAAATATCCTTCATTTATAGCAAATGACACAATGAGGATCATTTTTTATCTTCCTGTTCTGTGATCTTTCATGTATACATTTAAGACATCTTAAGGTTCAGAAGCATGATATCTAAGTCTTTATCATCTCCTTTTCTTAAATACTTTGGCTTGATATTCTTACATTTGCTTTTCAGTAACTGTAACAGTCTCATTTTCATGCTTTTATTTTCACATATTCTGCTTTTTTGAACCTCATTTACCAGTAGATGAAATCATTCATATCCACCAAAGCGTCTCCTGAACCTCAGGGAGTATGTGTAATCATGAAGCTCAGTGGCATCACTAAAGGTCATTATAATCCTGAAGTCCTTTCTTTTTGTTACTTTCTCATGAGCATATTTCAGTTTTTCCCAATCTAAGAAACTCAAAAACAGTACTACCTTATTATAATAGTTCCCCATACTGACTCATTATGAAGGCCTTACCTATATGCTCAATTATAGATTTCCCCCCTTCATCTGAGTACAAGGTAAGACCTGAGACTTATTTTCGCACTCCCACCTCAGTACCTGATTATTCAAATGGGTTCCAGGAATTTTTGAAGGAAGAATTTAACATTTATCTAATTTGTATACTTTCTCTAACCATCATTAACTATAAGAAATAACAAACAATCTTCCATCTTAATAATAAAAATATACAAAGTATCTAATCCCAATTAGTGTTGGTTATGGTGGCAGTAGTGGTGGCGGTGGTTGTGTGTGTGTGTGTGTGTGTGTGTGTGTATGTGTGTTTGAAATAATAAATTTTGAGAATGCCAATGCCTGCCCATAAACCTACTCTGCTTTCTCTCTTCTCTGAGCAAACTCAATATCACAGGCTCATCCCTAGAACTGCAACAGAACATCTGCTGCAGCATTCCTTCTCCCTTCTCCCTGCCTTCTGTAGATCACACAGACCATTCTCTCTTGACTTGACTCCCCCCAATTGTCACTGTTTTCCACCCTCCGGATTCGGCAGATACTTGCTGCTCAACCATAGGCCATTCCTACCCAAAGACCAAGTAGATGTCCTGCAGACCTACACTGTTCTCTATGTTCTCCCAGCAGACTCAGTCCCACAAACTAGTCCCAGCTGCAGTCTCTGTTCCCTCCCTGCCCAGGCCTTCTGTGAATCCCACAAACCATTTCTTCCTGATTGCCTCCAAATTAGCACCTAGATCTATAATCTCCTCAAAACACAGGTGCCTAGATGCCAGCATGAAAACACAATAAATAACAGCCAAGACAATATGCATCCATGATAGCCCATCTATCCTACCACAGTAGGCCCTCAATATTTCTGAAGCACAAGAAAAAGATACTAAACCCACCTTTATGAAGATGACAAAGATCTGGAAAATGGAAATTAATAAATCATTTAAATCCAGAAAAAAAACACAAAAAAATACTTGGGCTAAAAATAAATAAATCCCTTAAAGACAACCAGGAAAACACAAACAAATAATTGGACAAAATGATTATATCCCTTAAAGAAAGCCGGGGGGGGGCGGGGGAGAACAGTTAAAGGAAACTAATAAAACCATTCAAGACCTGAAAAAGGAAATAAAAACAATTAAAGAAAATAAAGACTGAGGGAATTTTAGAAATGAAAAATTTACAAATTTGAACAAGAACTACAGAGAAACACAATAGAAGAGAGATTCTCAGGCATTGGAGGTATGATAGAATAAATAGTTATATTGGAATGTTTCTGACACAAAACATCCAGGAAAACTGGGACACTATGAAAAAACTAAACCTAAGATTAAAAGGAATAGAGAATGGAGAAAAATCCCAGCACAAAGCTCAGGAAAATATTTTCAAAAATATCATGGAAGAAAATTGTCTTAACCTAAAGTAGGAGTTGCCTGTAAAAGTATAAGAAACAAGCAGAACACCAAGTAGATTGGACCAGAAAAGAAAGTCTTTCTGCCACATAATAACCAAAACACTAATCATACAGAACAAAGTAAGAATAGTAAAAGCTTCAAGGGAAAAAGTCCAAGTAATGTATACAGATAGATTTATTGGAATTGCATCTTTCTTCTCTGTGGAGACTCTAAGAAGATCTTAGAGACTCCAAAGAACCACCAATACCAACCCAGACATCTGTACACATCAAAACTTTCAATCAACATATTTGATGAAAATATGATATTCCATGATAATGTTATATTTAAACAATGTCTATCTACAATTCTAGCCTCATAGAAGGTACTAGGAAGAAAACTCCAACATAAGGATGTTAACTACAACACATCCAAAAAACTTCTAGGCCTGTGATTCAGCTGGAATGCAGACACACCCTTAATACACACCTTAAATCCCAAACAGTGAAGATGAAGTTAGTTTGTAGAAGAAGATAACCATGTTTGTAAGTGATGTGAAATTGAGGAGTAGACAAGTGATGAATCAGAGAAAGATGTCACATAATTAGTCACAGATAGGATATGCCCAACCCTCATGAGAATCGAGAAGAAAGAAAAGATATTTGAGAGAGAGAGCTAAACAGAGAGAGAAGAGGTAATTTTGCTGGGACAATTGTACAGAGACAGGTTGCAGAAAGAGAGAATAAGCTAGACATAGGGGAAGGCAGAACAAGCCAGAGAATGAGAAGGAGCCAGAAGATTAGAACACATTGACAAAGTTTGAAGTCAAGCAAAACAATTGAGTCATAAACAGAGAAATCAGTTTGAATCAGTCAGTTTGGAAAGGAGTTTGAGCTAGACTAGCTGACTTGAACCAGCCAGCCAGAGTTCAGAAAGAACTAGAAAGGATGAGCTTATTAATAGTAAGTCTCAGAATCTGAAAGCATGATAGACCTAAAAAAGTATGAAGCTAGAATCTTCCTGGACTAGGCCTAGGTGAGCAGATGAAGGAAGTAAGCCTCCAAGACAACAATTACTTCAAGAAAATAAAACATATTTACAAATTACACCCATATAAACACAGAAAATAATAATCTCATAGGAGCAAAGAAAAAAAAAGGAAGCAAGCACAAACACACACACACAAACTAATAACCTTATCAATACCAACACCAAAAACTAAAAAAGAACAGGAATAAACAATCATTGGTCATTGATATCATTCAATATCAATGGTCTCAATTCCCCAACAAAAAGAGACAATAACACAATGAATGAGAGAACATGATCGATCCTTTTGCTGCATCTAAGAAATACACCTCAACGTCAAGAATAGACATTACATATGGATAAAGAGTTGGAAAAGGATACACCAAGGAAAGGGACCTGAGAAGCAAATCTCTGAAGAAAGAAGATATCAGAAGAGGTATCTCCCATGCCTATGGATCAGTAGGGTTAACAGTAAAAATGGCCACCCAACCAAATGCAATCTACAGATTCAATGCAATCCCATCAAAATTCCAGCATTATTCTTTACATACCTTGAAAGGAAAAATCTCCACTATATATGGAAAAACAAAAAGAAATGAAAAAACCCAGGATAGCTAAAACAATACTGAGCAATGGAAGAACTGCTGGAGGTATAACCATCCCTGATTTCTAGTTGTATTCCAGAGCTCTAGAAATACAAACTGGCTTGTATTAACAAAGCAACAGATATATTTATCAGTGGAACCAACAGACATAAATCTAGAAACCTTTGGATATCTTAATTTTTATAAAGAAGCCAGAAATATACAACGGAAAAGGACAACATCTTCAATAAATGGTTGTGGTCAAACTGCATAGGTGCATGTGGAAGAATGCAAATAGATCCATCTCTATAATCCTGCTCAAAACTCTAGTGCAAGTGGATCAAAGACCTTAACATAAAACCAGATACATTATAACTGATAAAAAGAGAAAATAAGGAAATATCCTTGAATGCATTGGCATAGAGGATGACTTTCTGAACAGAACACTGACAGCACAGGCACTAGAACTATAATGAGTCAATTGGACAAATGAAAAGTTTCCGTAAGGTAAAGGACACCATCTATCAGACAAGGTGTCCACCTATATAATGGGAAAAGATTTTTACTAGCTCTACATGTGACTGAGACATAATATCCAAAATATGTAAAGAACTTAAAAAATTAGATATCAAATATCTAAACAAGTCAATTTTAAAATGGGGTACAGTTCTAAACATAATATTCAATAGAAGAATCTCAAATTTCTGTGAAACATGTAATGAAATGTTCAATATCCTTACCTAATAGGAAATGAAAATTCAAACTACTTTGAGATTCCATTTTACAACTGTCAGTATGGCTAAGATAAAAAACACAGGTGACAGACAGTTCATGCAGGCAAGGATGTGAGGCAAAGAGATGTACTTGTGGAAGTGCAAACTTTTACAGCATCTTTAGAAATACATGGCAGTTCCTCAGAAAATTGACAAGAGATCTACCTCAAGACCCAGATATACCACTCCTGGACATATATTCAAAGTATGTTCTATCCTGCCACAAGGACACTTATTCAATTATGTTCATAGTATATTTATTCATAATAGCCAGAAACTGAAAACAACTTACATATCCCTCAACAAAAAAAAAAAAAATGGATAAAGAAAATGTGTACATTTACACAGTGGGTTATTACTCAGCTGTTAAAAAAATCACATCATGTGATTTGCAGTCAAATTGCTAGACCTGAAAAAAAAGTCATCCTGAATGAGTTCACCTAGACTCAGAAAGAAAACTAGCATGTACATTCAATTATAAGTGGATATTAGCCTGTAACTTCATGATAACCAAGATACAATCTCTAGACCTAGAGAGGTTAGATAAAGAGGAAGGTTTGAGATGAGATGCCTGGATCTCCCTAGGAATGTTGTGATTAGACTTTGGGTAGGGAGAGACAGGAATGGGAGGGTTTAGGTGGGGGAGGGGCATATGGGATTGAAGGTGAGATTGAATGGACAGACAGCTGGAGTTGGGGGCATTTGTTCAGAGATCTGGAATCTTAGTGCAGTGGAAACTTCATGTCATCTATGAGCATGATTCTGGTGAGGACTTCTAGTACTGGAAGATATGGGGTCTGAACTGACCATGTCCTGTAGCCACACAAGGTTCTCAGTGGCAGGATTGAGATTCATTCAGTTGAGCTGATGCCTGAGTGGTTCCTGTGGAGATCTCCAAGCAACTCAGGCTGATGCTAGGACAGAATGTTTCTCTCTGGAAACTGACAGTGGGGAGCACAATACCTACACAGCTCATTGAACATGAATACGTTGAAGTGGTACCTACATGGAGCCTTCAGGCCTAAGCTCTAGTCTCTTTGGTGGTGGAGAGTACTGTGCAGGCTACTGAAAAGAAAGGTTAAACTAACCCAGCCACAAAACCATTGACCTTTCAGCCTGTACTTTCTGCAAGATATGCTGGGGCTGGGAACTTGTGGGAGTGGCCAAGCAATGTATGATTTTACTTGAGAGTCAATCCATAAGAGGGAGATTATGACCAACACTGCTTGGATGACTAGAACACTGACGAGAGAACACAGAAACCTAGGGTAGAAGCAAATAAGATTGATCAAAAATCAATGAAATAATTGCTAATGATATTCTGCTATATTCATAGATAGTCTCCTTGTCCTGTGGTCATCGTAGAGACTTCCTCTGGAAGCAGATGGAAACGGATACCGACACGCACACTCAAGCATTATGTGGAGAGAAAGTCTTAATTACAGGTCTCTATCAGGTCCCTCCCCTTGGAGCTCAGGGCATCCTGCAGAAGAAGGGGCAGGATTGTACATCTCAGAGGGGATAGAAGACACAAGAAGAGCACAGTCCACTGAATCAAATAAGGAGGGCTCATATGGGCTCTCAGAGACTAATATGGCAATCAAGGGGCCTGCATGGGTCTGTACCAGGTCCTATGTGTACATTTTTGGGTTTATCTTGGTGTTTTTATGGGATTTCTAACTGTAGGAGTGGGTGTGTCTTTGACTCCTTTGGTCTTGGGACACCTTTCCTACTATTGGGTTGCCTTGTCCAGCCTAGGTAAGCTGTCAACCATGTCTTACAGTATTTTGTTTTGTAACTTTTAGTTGTTATTTCTTTGAGGACTGTTATTTTCTGAAGTAAAGGGAGTGAATTCAGGTAGAGGGTAGGTAGCAGGAGCTGGAAGAAGTGGAATGAAGGTAAACTGTGGTTGAGATGTATTGTACGAGAGAAGAGGAACAAGGAGGGAGGAATGAGAAAGGGAGGGACCAGAAGGGGAGGAGAGAGAGGACTTTGATCTATATGTAACTTGAAAAAAATATTAGTAACTAATAAAAAGAATCGATTTTCAATAAAAAATAATTTTAAAAGGAGTTATGATTTTATAGGGAGGGATCATGGAGAATTAGAGGAGTGAGAGGTGGTAATGATATAAATACTTTATGTGTGTATGGAATTCTCAAAACTATAAATAAAATTATGCAGTATTTTTAATTATTTTAATTATCAACATAAGAATTATCCAGAACTTGGAATTAAATAAGTTATTTTGCTTCTCATTTAAATATAGAACTCATCCTATTCAGTAACTTCTTAGGCTAGGTTTTGGTGCTAGTAAAAGACACTGCAGACTTGTATGACAAAAGAAACATGTTTATTTTGGCTCATAATTCTGGTCAGAGGTAAACATGTAGTATCAATCTTATTTATGGGAAATTTGCAGTCATTCAAAAGACTAGAGATTGGAAGAACAGGGACATATCCCCTCAAGTTTCACTTTTTTTTTCCTCTTGAAACCAACATTATTTTAGGACAGAACAAAACTCTCAAATCAGTCTAATCTTAAAAGCTCCACCTCTGAGTAAAGGAGTTGAATTCAGTTTCTACCATCTTAGGACCTCACACATGAAATTACACTCACAAAGAGTGTTGAAGGAACAAAGCAAACACAATAATGCCACGGGAAGTTGCTCTGTTAAATACATAATTGCTTCTCTTATGAAGTATATTCTTTCTTTTTAAAAGGACATATAAAAAATGAAATACATTTGTTATAAAGAGAAAATCATTAGCATGCATCTTTAAAAAAGTATGTACTCAACACATATATATTTTACACTTTATGTCTTTTTCCCTAATTTTTAAAACAAAACCCTTAGTACTCACTCAGCTATTCCTTCAGTTTATACATTCATGAATGCAAGCTCTAATAGTTCTTCTGATAGTTACCAGTAATTTTAAGATAATATTAGCTTTTACAAATGAGAAAAAATGTATAAAATTAAAAGGTATAAGGGAGGAATTCTAATGGTGTTGTATTAAAAATGAGGAAGGAAAACACTTCAAGAATTGAGCTTTCTGAATAGTGCACAGAGTGGTTAACACTCCCACATCCACTGTAAAAAGAACTGTGGAGCTGTCACTTCGAAAAAAAATATCAATAGAACAGGATTTGAAGACCCTCTCTGAAAAATAGAAATCATAGTACAAAAATGTAGAAAAAATGCAAATATGTTTTAGCTGACAAGCCTTAGTTTCTGAATTCTTCCTAGTTTCAAAATCAATGCTGATGGATAATTTTTTTCTTT
Source organism: Lophiomys imhausi (assembly GCA_907164525.1). Taxonomy (NCBI): domain Eukaryota; kingdom Metazoa; phylum Chordata; class Mammalia; order Rodentia; family Muridae; genus Lophiomys; species Lophiomys imhausi. The sequence goes on along the minus strand of CAJQZJ010031962.1, from coordinate 10,342,712 downwards.
GATCAGTTGCCCTCTTACATTAAAATAAAGCTCTACGTTTAAAATTCTGCTATGTGCAGAAGCACAACAAAATCTATTTACTGCATTTTAGAAAAACTCAATCATGTTAGAAATTTTATTTAAAAATTTATTATAAAAAATAAAATAGAAATGATCTCAATTATTGTAAGAAAGAATACTGATAGTAATGATAAAATATTACTAGTAAGAAGTAAGCATTGGTTGCTCTCTGATTAGACAGTTGTCTTTTAAGGAACACTTCAAAAGGTGAATGAAGAAAAGAATTAAAAATTTAAACAAAATTATACAGATGGGATTGTAAAGCATGTAAATTGAATAAGATTATCTAAAACCAAGAACATTCACATGTCCCTAGACAATGTAGAACAAATTTAATGCATTTGAAATTTTTATTTTTTTTCCTTTAAATTTACTATTACTTTTTACAATATAGTGCATTTTTATGACTCAAAATAAAACAATTAAACATGTAAATTGAGGAACATAGCTTTTACACATTTCTATATCTAATATTTCTGTCATAGATAATCAAATTTTTCTACTGTCCTGTATAGTCTTATCAGGTTTATTCTAGTAAATATATTTGTACTACCTCAAAGGGTTGATAAAAGATTTCAATTGTTTGACTTTTTAGCTGATCATAAAAAGCAGGTGAAACATTCTTTGTTCTTCCATTTTTCTGCTGATATACCTGTGTTTTGCTCTTGTCTGGACTTATCTTCTTTTACTCTTGTATCTCTTGGTAAGACAGTGTGATAACTTCATGAGTTCTTCTAAGATCAGTGGTTGTTTATTATCCCATGTTAGCAAGAGTCCTAGCTTATACTGGGCTTCTAAAACAGTGATAGTCATTATTATTTCAACAAAACTACAACTTCATTATTTTTTTGTTTGTTTAATAATTTATGTTTTATTTCTTCAAGTTACATCTCAATCACAATCCCCTCCCTACTCCCCCCTCCAGTCCCACCCTCCCACCCTCTTCCCCCTCAACCCCCCATCCTCTGCTCTTTTTTTTAAGTTTAAGGTATGTCTTTTCCCCCCAACAATTCCCCCTTTCAGTCCAACAAATGGTTCTTTCTCTTATAACAATAAATACAATACAAAACAACAGAAATAAATAGTCCACAATTTTGAGAGTTATATGGCTTAGCGTACATTCCCAATGTCCAGTCCATATGTATTTGGCACCTGATTTTAACATTCTACTATCTAACCATCTCCATGAGTTTAAAGTTCTATATCTAACTCAGCTTTCATACTAACTTGCATCACAATTTTAAAAACATCTTCTTAGATGCAGAACACCCTCTTGATTCCTAAACAACTCAAAATTTAACTATGAGACTCTAGCTATCTAGTCTTCAATCACCTCAGAGACCTGAGAGGGATAAATATATCTGATTATATAGGGAGTGCAGGGCCTGCAGCTTCCAAAACTAAGAAATTACATACCAGTGGCTGCCTTGACAGCTCCCAATTTCTCTCTATACATTACAGCATCAATCTTCAGCCGTTTGGTCCCATTTCTGTGACAGACATTGATTGTAGAGCAGGAATTATGAAGGACTTGTCTACCCTGTCTTGGCAGAGCTAGGGTGTTGACGTACCTGCTTCTAAGTTTTGTCCTTTTTTGGACAGCATTCTGTCTACAGTTGAAGCAAGGGGTTTTTCTTGCCAAGAGATAGGCTTGCCACTAATTCAACCATCTCCCACTGGAGATTCTTTGATGCTCATCTTCTACTTGGAGTAGAATAGGAGGTGCTGTCAGGAGCTGACATGTCTCGATATCAAAAAATCTTAAGTTAAGAAAACATCTTTGAATGCCATGTTCTGAAGGCCTATCTCTTGGCATGTAAAAACTCCTTGCTTCAACTGCAGACAGAATGCTGTCCAAAAAGGACAAAACTTGGTAGCAGGGAAGTCGACAGCCTAGCTCTGCCAAGACAGGATAGGTTAGTCCTTCATAATCCCTGCTCTACAATAAATTTCTGTCAGAGAAACAGGACCAAAAGGCTGAAGACTGATGCTGGAATGTATGGAGAGAAAATGGGAACTGTCCAGGTAGTCACTGGTTTGTCATTTCTTAGTATTGGAAGCTGCAGGCCCTGCACTGCCTATATAATCAGATATATTTATCCTTCTCAGCTCTCTGAGGTGGTTGAAGAGTAGACAGCTTGAGTCTCATAGCTAAATTTTGAGTTGTTTAGGAATCAAGAGGGTGTTCTAGATCTAAGAAGATGGTTATAATAGTGATGCAAGTTAGTATGAAAGCTAAGTCAGTTATAGAACTTTAAACTCATGGAGATGGTTAGAAGGTAGAAGGTTAAAGTCAGGGGCCAAATATGTATGAACTGGACATTGGGAAGGTATACTGGGCCATTTAACTCTCATAAATGTGGCATATTTAATTCTGCTGTTTTGTATAGAATTTACTGTTATAAGAGAAAGAACCATTTGTTGGATTGAAAAGGAAACTGTTGGGGGGGAAGAGGGTGGAAGGGTGGGACAGGAAGGGGGAATAGGGAAGGGTTTGTGACTGAGATGTAACTTGAAGAAAAAAAAATAAAAAAAAAGAGATAGATAGGGCGTCTTCAACTTCATTATTGAAAGAAATCACCTAATTGTAACTTTGACCTAATTTCATAGGTAACATTTATTATCCCCAACTACCAACTACACACATAGACAGGAGGTAAAAATTCCTAGTGCTTACTCTTATTGGTCTAACCTATGAAGAAAGCCATGTGCCCTCAAGCTGGAAAAACAGGAATGCATCTCATTAAGGGCTTTTGTGTCCATGATGGTTTTCTTTGTGTCTTTTCCTATAGAGTACTATTCTAGACAGAGACATTCAGGGAGCTATTGTGGCCTTGGAGAAAGTGGATTTTTCAAGCAAATTGTGTCCATATTTTGAAACAGGGTTGCTTATATTCTGAGAAGAAGAATCCCTGCAGACAAGGATAAAAATAAGAAGGACTGACTGGTTTGTAAATAGGAACATGAACAGCTGTAATAAGAACTCACATGATGTGATACTTGAGACTACTTTTAAAAGTAATAACTTCTAAAGTGTTGTTTTTCTTTCATTTTATTCATATTGTCATGCCTGAAAAATTCTCCAATTATTACATACCGTTTATTAAACAGGGAAATCTTATAGAGGAGAGTAATGAGAAGAGATAGTGGGCTTATTTCTGTCCACATTTCTTCCATCTAACATGTTGGAGAAACATTGATGTAAAGGGTAATACATTCAGAAGCCTCATCTAATGACCACACAAATCCATATAAGAAACAGGATAAGAATAAAGGAGAAAACTGTATTTCAGAAAATAACAACTGTGTTGAAAGTAAACTTAATTTTGGAATTATTGTGTGTATGTGTTCCTTAGCCTAAAGAAAAGATGATGAATAAATGAAATGGCAGTTGATCTGAGGTTTGATTTTTATGGGTTTGAAGTATATTTTATCTGTATAATTAGATATTCCATGACAAAGTCAAGGTTAAACAATATCTATCAACAAATCCAGTCCTACTGAAGGTAATAGAAGGAAAACTTCAACCTAAGGAGATTAATACACACACACACACACACACACACACACACACACACACA
>CAJQZJ010031962.1:10285779-10339061 GCA_907164525.1 Lophiomys imhausi | reverse complement strand
ACACACACACACACACACACACACACACACACACACACACACTACAATCACTACCACTACCAATAAAATGACAGGAATCAATAATCATTGGTCATTAATAGGTTTCAATATGAATGATCTCAATTCCTCAATAAAAAGACACAGACTAACAGAATGAACAGGAAAATAAATGCATCTTTCTCCTGCAAATAAGAAACACACTTCAACATCAAACATAGACATTATCTCAATGTAAAGGGTTGGAAAAAGATGTTCTAAGCAAATGGACACAAGAAGCAATCTGGTGTAACTATTCTAATATCTAACAAAATACAATATTAATAAAAAAGATGGGAAGGGCATTTCATATTCATCAATGGAAAAATCCACCAAGATGATGTTTCTATTTTAAACATCTATGTCCGAATGCAAGATCACACAAGTTTGTAAAATAAACATTACTAAAGCTTAAATCACATATCGAACATCACACATTAATCGTGAGACACTTCAATACTCTGTTCTTACCAAATCACAGATAATTCAGACAAAAACTAAACAGTGAAATACTGAAGATAACAGATGTTATGAACCAAATGAACCTAACAGATCTCTACAGGACATTTTACCCAAACACAAAAATAAAATATACCTTCTTCTCAGGACCTCATAGACTTTCTCAAAAATTGGCCACATCCTTGGTCACAAAACAAGTCTCAACATAAACATAGAGTTGAAATAAATCTCAACCCCCTGTATACTATCAGACCACCAAGATGTGTGTGTGTGTGTGTGAACAATAATAAGCAAAGAAAGTGGTGGTCAGTTTGAGAGTAAGGAGGTATGGGAGGGATTTGAGGAAGGGTATCTATGGTTGGGGTGAAAGGGAAGGGGAAATTAATGTAATTCTATTATAACTAAAATATTGTAAAGAAAATATTAGTGACACAAGAGTAGATGATGTCTTAAGAAATGTAGAGCATGTTGAATATATTTACTCTTTGATATAACACTCATAATTGTCCTTGTTTTCTTCTTTATTTATGTATTTTGAATTAGTATTGGTTCACTGAACATTTAAAAATCTCTAGTTGTATGTCAAATATTGCTAAAGAATCAATTTGAGACTTTTGTATTTCTGAGTTCACATTATAAGATAAATTGATGCTTGTAATGGCATCTAATGATGGGTTAGAAAATTACAACTCTGCTACTTTAGACATACAGAAATGTAAGGATTGATGTATTTTTATTGACAAATGTTTTCCAATTACCCAATGTAAATCAATGAAAAGTAAATATTAGTTCATCTTTTTGTAAATTAATGTTGATCATAAATCAAATATTTTATTTTTTTCTCTGTTTTGAAATGTTTATATTACTTCAATATAGATTGTTTTTAGAATCAGGGTTTCATATTTCCAGGGTGACCTGAATCTCACTAACAAGTCACTGACGTCTACTTTGAACTTGTGACCATTCTGATTCCAGAGAACTGGGATCACAGTGTACTTACATTCCAGATTTGATTATGTGGTGGTTGAATCTAGCCCAGGGCTCTCATATGCTCCACAATGATGCTACTACTATAGCTATGTCCTTAGTCTTAGGAAGATAGATATTTTGAACTGTTACAGTTAAATGGCCTTTTATATAGAAATAATTTTAAAAGTATATTGGACAATGAGTGTTTTAATATATTGAAAGATTCACTTCCTCTCTCCTTTCTTCTTTTCCTTTCCTTCTTTTTTCTACTTCTGATTCATTGATTTCATCAATTTATGCTCATTTCCCTTTTGAAAACTTCCTGTTCTCTGACTTTCTCTTTTTAGTTTTATATTTCATCCCCTTTCTTCTCCTTCTTTGTCATCCCATATTTCTTATCCAATACACATCCATTTGCTTCATTATAGTACTTGATTAAGATATTTGTGTAGAAATTTAAGACAGCTTTTCAACAAGATTCCCAAAAGGTATTAATGAATAGGTTAAGTTCTGAGCTTTCATTTCATCTCCTGTGGACAAGTGCAGGAATATATCATTTTCAAACACTACACTGAATAAAGGAAAAATACAAACACAGGTAGAGTCAGTATCCTGGGTTTCCCTATTTGTCTCAAAATTAACAATTCAATTTAACTCTTATGCTTTATAAAATTAGATTTACTGATACAAAGGCAACAAAATATTGAAATATTACTTATAATCTAAATATACACAAATACTTTTGACAAACATTAAAAAAATGTGTGACAGGTTACACAGATGGTCACCAGTGGAACTCCAATTTGGCAGCTTCCCAACACTGAAGCAAAAGCAGTCAGTGGCTGTCAAGCAGCATTCCTCACTGGGATTTAGTTCCACCCTATTAAGAAAAAAATAACTCACTTTGTTATTTCATCATTTGATTTCTGAAAACTTGCTTTTTTACATTAAAATTTTTGCATTCTGTTATGATTAATTTCTATTTAATTCTTTCATTGACAAAAAGATTTTCATTATTGTACAGAATTTTACTGGGTATATTTGTTTTCAAAGTCACGTGACAATAATTAATACCATTGTTAACTGTTATTTTCCACAAAAATCATATTTTATTAGTATCCATATTTTTCAAATATGTTAAATACTTTCAGAAAGATTTATTCTAAAAATATTGATGTCATTTTTATAACTAGTTAGTACGTTACTATGTTAACTATAATTGCTAAAATGAATGCACATATAACAACGATTATGTTAGTGACACTGTCAAATAACAAATAAATACAAAGTACACACCCATAAAAGTAGACAGTAAATACGTAACGTTATCATTTGCAGTGCACAACTGTCACATTCTTATTGTTATGTCACTTCCTTTCCCAGAAGAAACAACTTCCAACAATTAGCCACCTAAGACAGCAAAAGTTTATTTTCTTCACTTAGAAAGTTTCACTCTCACGACCAGAAATGCAGCTCAGTGGTAGATGTCTTGCTAAGGATACATAAAGCTTGGGTTTATCCTAAACAGAGACAACTTAAGCTGGAAAAAAAAAAAAAAAGGAAAGGAACAGAAATACTCTATCAGTGTTGAAAAATAAATAGGATCATTGAAAAATTTCCATTGCTGTAATGACTCCTAAATGCTAAGCTCATAACATGTTTGAAAATATTCTAATCCATGTATGTCCAGTATGTAATTTGCATTTATCTGTCACCATTGTAAGTAAGGAAATTAAAAATGAAGTAATTAGCTAATATCAGAGAAGTGGTATGCTTGTCATATTAAATATGACAGTGAGGCCTGTTGAAAATGTCTCATTTTAATCACAGATCCCTTGATATGTGCACTACCAGAAGTCCTATGAAGTGGTAGGTAAACAAACAGATAAGGAGCTGAGGTAAAAGAAAGCATTGCAAGTCATAGAAACACCAGCTAGAATGTGGAAAAATCGTCTGTAACTGATAACCTCAATGTGCCTAAAGATAAAATGTCAAGTTTTTTATTTCCATTTTTTCACTTTAGAAAATTTTCACCAGTAGCACAGGCACTAAGAAAACAATCAATAAATGGGACCTCATGAAACTGAAAAGTTTCTGTAAGGCAAACAACACCACCAATAGGAAAATAGCAGCCTACAAAACAGGAAAAGATCTTTACCAACCATACATCCGAAAGAGGGCTAATATCTAAAATACATAAAGAACTCAAGAAACTGGACATCAATGAAACAAACATCACAAATAAAAGATGGTTAACAGATATAAACAGAGAATTCCCAATACAGAAATCTCAGAGGATGAGAAACAGCTATATTTTTTACATTTATGTATTTCTCCAAGTAACATCTCAATCATAGTCCTCTTCCAGCTCCCCCTCACCCTCCTATCTGCTATTTTTTTAATTTAAGGTATATCTTTTCCTCTGAAACAGTTCCCCCTTTTAGTACAGCAAGACTCTTTTTCTTATAACAATAAATACAATAAGAAACAATAAGAATAATTAAGCCACAATTTTGAACATTATACAGTATAACATACATTTCCAATGTCCAGTACATACTTATTTGGAAACTGACATTAATATTTTATTATCTATCTATCTCAATGAGCTAAAAGTTCTATACCTAACTCAATTTCCATCTTAACTTGCATTACCAACTTAAAAACATCTTCTTAGCCCTAGAACATCCTTTTAATTGCTAAACCACTTAAAACTTAACTTAAAAAAATATATTTATTTATTACTTCAGGTTACATCTCCATCACAGTGTCCTCTTTCCACCCCTCCCAGTCCTGACCTCCCAGCCTCTACCCCCATCCTTTCCATCACACTCCTCTGGAGTGGAATGTCCCTATATAACAGTTCCCAGATCCATTTCAGCAGTCATATGAGGGCCAAGAGACTCCTCAGACACTGGGGGCTTACAAGGCAGCACCACTAGGGCAAAGTGTCTCATTGGCAGGAAAAAAAAAAGTCTATGTTCATGTTCCCTTTGGTGCATTGGTTGTAGTATAGATACCCTGTACCATATGGCTAAAATCCAATTATAAGTGAATAGATGCCATGTGCATCCTTCTCAGTCTGGGTTAGCTCACTCAGGATGAGCTTCTCTAGTTCCATCCATTTGGTTGCAAATCGCATTATTTTGTTGTTTCTAATAGCTGAGTAGTAATTTTTAATTCTGTGTATGAAATTTAATAGAAAAAAAACATTCTTAGCATGCTTAAGACCGTGGGTTCGTAACTGAAAGTAAAATTAAAACCACATACAAACAAACAAATAAAATCACCAAAAGGAAAACAAATGAGCAGCAAGAAACATAAGGCTTTAAAATACATATTGAACAGTTAATTTTAGTGGGTTTTACTTCCTAAATGTTAAGGGTTAAAAAAGACAATCATGTGTTGGGGAAAGTCTATTAACATTGGTTCTGATAGGCTGATTTCAATGCTGACATCTGATTACCACCACTTCTGAGACATTCTCTTGATTGGTTAAAAAAGTCGCTGATGGCCAATTAGCTGGACAGAAAGAGTATAGGAAGGTGGGGCTTCCTGAGATTAAAAAAGGCCACAGGTGGTATAGGCCACCCTTGGTCCAGGGCTTTTTCCCAGAACAACTCAGGCCACTGGTTAAGGCGTACGAGTGCTCTGGCTGATATCCCACCAGACCACTGACTGCTCTGCCAGCCTAATCTTACAGTTTATACTTATTAATAAATACAATTGATAATTAAATTGCAGTTTCAGGTGGTACCCAAAGTTGGTAAGTGTTTATGGGTAATTTGATTTTCAAAACTAGAGAGGAAACTGCAGATTTTGAAACTATGACGCCAGTTTTTGGCAATATGGCAATGTTTGCTGTTGACTTCTATACTGTTTTTCAGTCAGACTGGATGTTTTATGCTGTTTACTTTTTTTACTTTTCTTGGTTTGTCATAAGGAAGAATTTTTTTACACAATTAAAAAGTATGCAAATGCAGATTGAGGAGTTTAAGAAAAACCTGCCATGGCAGGTGACTAGAACTGAGATATGCCACATTCTTTTCTTTTCTTTTTTTTTTCTTTTTAAAATTTTTTTTATAATTTATTTTTTATTTCTTCAAGTTACATCTCAATCACAATCCCCTCCCTACTCCCCCCTGCAGTCCCACCCTCCCACCCTCTTTCCCCTCAATCCCCCATCCTCTTCTCTCTTTTTTTTTTAGTTTAAGGTATATCTTTTTCCCCCAACAGCTCCCCCTTTCAGTCCAACAAATGGTTCTTTCTCTTATAACAATAAACACAATACAAAACAACAGAAATAAATAGGCCACAATTATGAGAGTTATATGGCTTAGCATACAATCCCAATGTCCAGCCCATATTATGTAGAGAAATGGGGCCAAATGGCTGAAGATTGATGCTAGAATGTATGGAGAGAAAATGGGAACTGTCCAGGCAGCCACTGGTATGTCATTTTTTAGGTTTGGAAGCTGCAGGCCCTGCACGTCCTATATAATCAGATATATTTATCCCTCTCAGGTCTCTGAGGTGGTTGAAGAATAGATAGCTAGAGTCTCATAGTTAAATTTTGAGTTGTTTAGGAATCAAGAGGGTGTTCTGGATCTAAGAAGATATTTTTAAAATTATGAGGCAAGTTAGTATGAAAGCTGAGTTAGATATAGAACTTTAAACTCATGGAGATGGTTAGATAGTAGAATGTTAAAGTCAGGTGCCAAATACATATGGACTGGACATTGGGAATGTATGCTAAGCCATATAACTCTTATAATTGTGGCCTATTTATTTCTGTAGTTTTGTATTGTGTTTATAGTTATAAGAAAAGGAACCATTTTTTGGACTGAAAGGGAGAGCTGTTGGGGGAAAAAAGAAATACCTTAAACTAAAAAAAAAAAAAAGAAGGGAAGAGGATGGGGGGGTGAGGTGGAGGAGGGTGGAAGGGTGGGACTGGAGGGGGGAGTAGGGAGGGCATTGTGATTGAAATGTAACTTGAAGAAATGTAACCATGTAAATGTAACATGGTTTTCAGGAGCATCAGACTAATATCATATCACAAGCCATTGCTAGGTGTCTTAATGAGTGCTTTAAAAATGGTGAACCTTGTCAATACCAAAGATATCATTAAGGCTGAAACCTCCAGAATTCAAAATGACAGGTCCTTGGACTCTGCAGAACAAGGTCACAAAAGGAAAAAAAACAGTTTTTAATAACAAGGGAAGGTTAAGGTCTCCATTTTATACTCATGGTAAAGGTAAACAAAGGCCACATGGAAGGATCTTCTTTAATCTACCCCATGGCATGCCCTTGTCTGCTCCTGGCTTCTCTCTGGAAACCTTCTTATTCCCCAGATGCTTTCTCTCTCTCAAAAAGCCTGAGCACCTTAGTCCTGCCTACATCTGTCTATGCCCAATCTCCAGGCCTCAGCATTTATTTAACCAATCAGAGTCAAAGTAAGTAACAGACAGCAAACAGGATCAATCAACATTTAGAATGCTTAACACCACCCCATCATTTCCCTCCTTTTGTCTAATAAAAAGGCTAAAAAAATTTTTTAACTCATATAGTAAAAACAATAAGAACAAATATGGTACAATCAAGAAAACCATATATAAAAGATACATACATAATGTTTAGTTTATTTGTATCAGGCAATCTTGAGGAAGAAAAAAATCATCTATCTATCTTGGTGTGTCTAAATTTCTGAACCTAAATAATTTCTATCATATCCAATATTTCCTTTTAAATCCTAAATAACTCAAGTTTAATTGATATTTTATAGTCACTATGTCTTCAACCCCATCAATGACTTAAGAAGGGATAAAGTTATTATTTGAGTGAATAGGAAGCACAGAAGAGCAGCTTCCAAAAAGAAAAAAATGACAGTTTGTTGTCCAGACAGTCCCAAATATATCTCGATACCATTGGAGCATCAACTTCACCCTTTTGGCTAAGCATATCTCACAGACATAATTGTGCAGCAGGAAATAAGTATTTTCCCATTCTGTCTCTGCAGAATCAGGACATCAACTTACCTGCATTTAAGCTCTGGTCCATCTTTGGACTGTATATAGTCTGTTGAGAGAACAGGGACATTTTTGTCCAGTAGAAATTATAGAAATAATCTCCTGATGGGAAATTTATTTTTGATGCTCATTGTTTTCTTCCAAGTCAAATGGGAGCTGTCAGGAGCTGAAAGTTAAACAATTCTTCTTTAAATGCCATTTTATGTATATCTCTGAGGGCTTTGAAGACATCTATTGATTTATAAATCTATCTATCTATCATTGAATAGCAAATTGTAAAATGCTATAAAAATTAATCTTATTTTTATCAATATACAAAATTTTATACCAATGTTTCAAAAGATAACCTTATTTTGAGAATAACAACAGTTTTAAGTTTCAGAGCAGATTCAATAATCTATCCTTATATCTTATTTCTATATTATATACATACATTCCCCTTCTTTTTCTTTTCAAATCCTTTCCCCATATATAAGAGAAAAAGGAGAGAGAAAAGAAAAAGAAATAGAAAAGTCATTGTGTCTAGCCCCCTTTACCTTGTTTAATAGGACCATTTAACAATTTGTAACCAATCCCCCTAAAGAATATATATATATATATATATAATATATCAGATGACCAACATATTATCCCCCCCAACACACCTTTTTTAAGAAATGGGGCGTCACTCTCTTAAAATTGCTTCTTGTTAAATTGGGATGTGGAAAACCTGTTTGGGGGCCCAAATAAAATGGGAAAAAATTGTTAAGCAATTTAAAAATAACATTTGTTTTCCAGAGTCTATGTGCTCAGCAATTTGAATGTCCTGAGCAGTTTGTAGTCCGAAGTTGAACTTTGGATGGGAAAGTTCAGGGCTTCATTGAATTCGTGGCTGGAACAGTCTGTGAGCTGGACCATCTGCGCTTGTCTTATCTTCTTTGGTGTTTGGTCCCTTTGCTCTGAAAAATCTATAATTTCTCACAATTAACATATCTCGTTATTTTTTTTCTTTTGAGACAGAATTTCTCTGTATATCCTTGTCTTGGATTTATTTTGTAGACCAGGCTGACCTTGATGAAGGTCATATACTACCTGTCTTTGTCTTCCATATGGTAGGATTAAAGGAATGTACCATCACACCCAACGATTAACATATCTCCCCTAGGGTCTAATATCTCTCTTGAAACCAGTTTTCCAGTGGGTAGCCCACATCTAAGGAGACTGGCTTGTGACCCCTTTCTCTTCATATCTTTAAAAATCTCTTATATTTTAGCATTGCTAAACAACAAAAATATCTTTTTTACCTCCTGATATAGAAAAATCAAAGACATCTAAACAAAAATGAAGCAAAAAAAAAAAACAAAAAACAAAAACAAAAAACATTCCAAAAGCCTTTGTCTAATTGTAATCCCATGTTGTAATTAAATTTTGTTCATTATTCCTGAAATCTAGTTTTGACTGTATATCCTTGGTGGGCCTTTCCCAGATATTCTTGATAAGCACCTAGTACTCAGGCACCTGTGAGTTCCCACTGCTATCAATTTCTTTTGTATCAGGAAGGGCCTCCTTCCTTCCCCTATTGTTATTGTCTGCAACTTAGCATTCCATCTGTAAGCTCTCTTTCATAATCCTGTCCTAGGCAAATCTTTCTCAAAAAGTATACATAGAACCACAACTGTAAATGTAAGAATCATTTGTATGTTAAGAGAAACAAACTCAGTTGGAATCCAAACATATTGAGACATGAATTTCTCCATTTTAGTTTAGGTTTAGGCATTTAATTCCATTCTCAAGCTCTGTTTAGAAAGCTGCCAGTTATTTAGCATATAAAAAGAGCTAAGATTTCCACCTTTGTTGTAAGGCAGTAGTTTTTATTAAGGGAGCTGCTCCTTTGAAATATATTTGGTTTGGCTCTCCACTCTTGGGCTAGGAAGTTACTTTTCATCTGGGGCTTTCTCTGGCTGTAAGCATGGATTCTAATTGCTCCACTTTGGGTGTCATATGTTAAAAAATGGCTAATTAAATTATTTATTAATATTTATATGATATTAATTGTTTCAGCGGTGTTAATCCTTAACTGACCATTATAAATGAATACACACAGACACTGGATGGATTTTAACAAGCCTAGACCTGAGTTGAACAATCTTAGCCCATCTAAGCTCGTTCATAATTCTACTACTCCAATATAACCCCATATATACATATATCCCTTTGAACTAGTATTCTCCACGCTAAGCCGATTTTCCAGGCCACGTGGAAGGATCTTCTTTAATCTACCCCATGGCGTGTCCTCCTTGTCTGCTCCTGGCTTCTCTCCAGCAACTTTCTTCCCCAGATGCTTTCTCTCTCTCAAAAAGCCTGAGCAGCTTAGTCCTGCCTACCTCTGTCTTTGCCCAATCTCCAGGCCTCAGCATTTATTTAACCAATCAGAGTCAAAGTAAGTAACAGACAGAAAACAGGACCAATCAACATTTAGAATGCTTAACACCACCCCAGCAGAGGGGCCTACCAGTTCAAGACCCTGCAGCAAAGCCTATGAACCATCATCCATCAGTGCCAGAGAGAAATGAGCAGTCAGGATGAAGAAAAAAATTAACCCCTGTTGATCTTTTGCATGCTACTAAAGGCAGTGCAGCTTTAGATCTGGCCACAGATGAGTCTATTATATTATCCAAAACAGATGAGTGTTGTAAGTTAACCACTGGTGTTTATGGTTCTTTACCATCAGTAGGATTAATCTTTGGAAGAAGCGCATTAACTTCTCAAAAATTTACTATGCATCCAGGTATTATAGATGGAGATTGCAAGGAAGAAATTAAAATTATGGTATCAATAAAGAAAGAGATGAAAATTAATGCAGGGGATAGAATTTCTCAGTTGCTGTTGTTACCATATATCAAGGCAAAGCTGCTCCAATAGAAAGAACAGTAACATTTGGGAGTACTGGAAAATGTGTTTATTGGCAAACAATGGTGAATGACAAGAGACAAATATTAAAAATACAAATGAATGGTATTTTTCCATTCATTTCCAAATGCTGCAGGGCTTTGAAATAGAAGGATTGCTTGACATAGGAGCAGATGTTACTATTCTCTCATGTGAGTCTTGGAATCCAGAATGGCTACTTCAAAGGGTTCCTACACATTTTATAGGAATTGGTAAATTATCACATGTAAAACAAAGTGTACGATGGCTTAACTGTGTTGGACCCCCAAGGACAAACAGGGAAGTTGAGACCTTATGTGGATGATGTACCTTAAATTTACAGGGAAGGGAATACCTTACAACAATGGCATATTCAAATTAATATTCCTGCAATGCCAGAAATAAAAAATGATGAAATGATGGATGCTTTTGGGAAAAGTATTGATATGAGTACTCAACAACAATTGCAAGTTATGTCTAATGTCCAAACACAGGACACCTTAGACATTGAGATTATAGATACTTTTGAGGAAGGTATTTATGTGAGTACTCAACAACAATTGCAACCTATGTCTAATGTCCAAACACAGGACACCTTAGACATTGAGAGTATAGACACTTCTGAGGAAGGTATTGATATGAGTACTCAACAACAATTGCAAGCTGTGTCTAGTGTCCAAACACAGGACACCCCAGGTATTAAGTTTCCAAATTTATACTTGGAGCCACTGCTAAAATTCCAACAACCCTACTCTTCAAATGGCTATCAAATCAACTGGTGTGGCAAGAACAGTGGCCCATAACAAAGCAAAAATTGAAGGCTCTTGAGCAATTGGTAAAAGAACAGCTGGAGGCTTGTCATATAGAAGAGTCTACCAGTGCATAGAATTCTGTGTTTGTGGTAAAAAAGAATTCAGGGAAGTGGAGAATGGTAACAGATTTAATAGATGTAAATAGAATAATTTAACCAATGCATATATAGATAAAATTGATCCTGAACTTGATTGTATTTTGGTCATTTTACCATCAACTCATTCCCCTACAGGACTCATTATTCAATGGGAAGATAGTATTATGGAATTAATTTTCTTATCACATAAACAAAGTAAAAAATTAAAGACATATATAGAAGAGATATCTGAATTAATTGTAAAAGGTAGAATAATACTACGTCAATTATAAGGAATGGACCCGACTGAAATAATAGAGCCTCTTACTAATGCTGAGATTATGTCATTGTGGGTAATCAATGAAAATTTGCAAAGAGCTTGCAGTAATTATTTGGGAGAAATTAATAACAAATTTCCAAAAAATAGATATATACAATTTGTAAAAAAGAACTAATTGGATTCTTCCTTGTATTGGAAAGAGAACACCAATTCCTGATTCACCAACCTACTATACTGATGCTAACAAGATGAGAATGGCAGGTTATAAGACAGATAAAATCAGCAAGGTAATCAGATGTCCATATACCTCGGTTCAAAAAGCAGAATTGTATGCAATTCTTATGATGTTAGTAGATTTTCCTGAGTCTCTTAACAGAATTACTGATTCTCTATATGCATAAAGAGTTGTGTTGCATATAGAAACTGCTAATTTATTCCCAATAACACAGAATTAACTTATTTATTTATACAATTTCAACAGGCCATCAGAAGTAGAAATAAACCCTTATATATAACCCGTATTCGATCTCATACAGGTTTGCCAGGTCCACTGGCACAAGGAAATGAGGAGATTGACCAACTACTAATAGCAAATGTGTTGGAAGCCTCAAAATTTCATCAGAAACATCACGTTAACAGCTCAGGTTTAAAGAAAAAATTCTCTATTACATGGCAACAAGCCAGGGAAATAATTTAAAAAAAAAATGTCCTACATGTTCTCTGTATAACCAACTTCATTATGCACTGATAGTAACCCCCAGAGGTGCTAAAAAGAATGAAATTTGTTTGACAAATGGATGTTTTTCGTTTTGCAGAATTTGGAAAGCAAAGGTATGTACTTCATACCATTAATACATACTCAGGGTTTCAATGGGGAAATGCTTAAATTCTGAAAAATCTGATTGTGTTATTGCACATTTATTAGAAATAATGGCATTTATGAGTGTACCTACACAAATTAAGACTGATAATGCTCCTGCATATGTAACTAGTAAAATGAAGCAATTCTTTGTATATTATAATATAAAGCATGCTACTGGTATACCACACAATCCTATAGGACAAGCCATTGTAGAAAGAGCTAATTGTACTTTAAAGGAGATCCTTTTTTAAACAAAAGAGGGAATTAAGGAATCCCAGGGATAGATTGCACAATGCTTTGCTAACACTTGATTTCCTAAAAGTTGGTGAAAAAGGTATCACTGAAGCTGAGAGACATTGGGTTATCCAAAAAACTGAGGAATTAAATCAACTAATACATTATCAGGACATTTTAACTTTAGAATGGAAACCTGCAATGGTTTTAAGATGGGACATGGTTATGCCTATGTGTCTACAGTGATTGAAAAAAATGTGGTTACCAACAAAACTTATAAAGATTATATCTGACCAGGGAGAACCTCGTATTAGCTGAGACATGAATGTCTTTGTATGGTAATAGTATTTTCTTAACTGTATGGTGTCCATTATATTCCAATCTTTCATCTGGCATGGAGATAGTTTATGCTTTAAATG
This sequence comes from Lophiomys imhausi, assembly GCA_907164525.1. Classification (NCBI taxonomy): domain Eukaryota; kingdom Metazoa; phylum Chordata; class Mammalia; order Rodentia; family Muridae; genus Lophiomys; species Lophiomys imhausi. The sequence continues at coordinate 10,325,980 of CAJQZJ010031962.1, read as the reverse complement.
GACTTATGAAGTTGTTCTATGCCTTTCACTTGCTTAAATTTAGAGAAAAACTTTATTTTCAGAGCCAAGAACTGAATGACAAAAATGACAAGACAAACAAGCCAGAAGATTCAGCCTGACATACTGCTTCAATCACTGTTTTCTTAAAAATTTTGCATGCAAATCAATTTTAAAAGGGCAATCCCAAAATGATCGATCATACAGAGACTGGACAACAAAAACTATAGCTAACTTTCCCAGTAACTGGCCAATGTCTCAATTTTTAAAGGGTACCAGAAAATATTTACACCTCCATTCCCAAGAGATGGGATGGAATTTTTTTGTTGTGTGGTGTGTTTTGTGTTGTGATTGATTGTTGTCATCTAGTATGAATGGATTTATGATATGTATTGTAATAAAACAAGGGTTGGATTCAGGGATTTTCTTCTTTCTCTCACTCTATTCTTTGTCTCTTTTATTATTAAAATTTAATATTATTTTGTTATATTGATGTTGATAGAAATTTAAAATTGTTATGTTATAATAGATATTAATAGAAAGTTAAGCTTATTATGTTTTATATACACTTAAAGATATATATATACAGTTTCAAATATTCAAGATTTCTTTTGAAAGATGAAAAAAAATTTTCTTCTTTTGCCAAAAAGCAATTAGCCCTAGGAAAGGTATCACATGCCAAAAAAGAACACACTAGTGCTAGGATTAGGGCAGGTTTCTATTCTTATCTTTCCAGGGGAATAAAAATGAAGTGCATTAATATCAATGCTTACTAAAATGATATAATGGATAATGATAAAACCTACAACACTGAAGTACTGATATAATATTATAAATAAGGTAAATCATAACCAGACTATTCATTTAGAAAGTTGTTATATATTTAATATCTGACAGATATCAACACAATTTATTTTATGCAAATTTAGAAATTGGTCTTTTTCTTTTCTCCTTGTCCCTTTCTTTTATTTAACCTTTCTCTTGTGCCTTCCACAGAATATTTTTGCAGGTTAAAAAGACCTTATTGAAACAAATGTCAGTATATACTTTTAGACAGCATGATTTTCTGGAACTACATTGCTTTTCTGGACTGTGGTCAACAATGCAGATTGCGTTGAATCTTGAAACAATAGCTGAGGTCCACTGACCAAGAAAGTTGGCTTAACATTGTACTCAAAACCTATCATGACTTTAGTTTTGCTACAGAATCAGTTACCCACTGACTCTATTTCTTTTACATTTGACTTCTTACATTACCTTAAGTGAGAGATAGATGGAAGAAGGGAAAGAGACAATATATCTGTATCACCCAGTTGGAGATAGGGAAAATTTGTGGGAGTAATGACCTATAAGCATCTTTCAAAATTCATACATATTACCCAATCATTATAAGAAATATTGAGAAATGTTTCTCAAAACAAGAAACCAAATTAGAAGAGTTACCTAATTTCTATGACAATAAGTCTCTATTGGAAGTTCTATTAAAGCAAATTTTTTGTGATATTTCTGAAACCAATATTTTTCAAGGTATAATATGCAATAAATAATTTTAGGTCTCTTTTGTGCTATTTATTGTTATTTAATATTTACAGTTCCTAATAGTCTTCCTATTGCTGTGGAAACTCTATATTTTCATAAACAACAGGCACCTATTTCATACACACAAACATTGTGCTATTGGAAACTCTCTACTTTGTAAAATGAAAAGATTGAGTATTTGACAATATCTTGAAATTATGATTTTATTTTTATTCCTTATACCTTAATACAGTCAGATTCTCCATTTTCATGTTTTATCACAAGTGTTTAGTAAAAACTGAGGAACTCCTCATTGGTTAAGAATTTACATAGCGTCTTTTCATTGTGTCCTTGATTTCCTGAAGGTTTTATGTCAGGACTTTTTTAGATTTGAAATTTTCTTTGACAGATGTATCAATTTCTCCAATTTTATCCTCTGAGCCTGAAATTTGTAGAGAGCTGTGATGTGTCGCGCCCTAAAGATGGCGCCGGTTTCCGCCTTCCACCAGCCCGATGGTGAGCGCTCTCGGTGGTAAACAAGTCCATATTTGGTTAAGACCGCTGATCTGGCTTGCTTCCGCATACGTGGGCCTGTAAGATAGCACCACGTGGCTTTACTTGATTGGCTGTTCATATAGTATTTAGCCTGTGGGTTGGGTCTGCCTGATTATTTGGAAGACTGTTTTCAAGGGACCTGAATAAACTGCTTGAGAAGAGCTTTTGCGAGTTGCGTCGTTCTTGCTGGTCGAGGTCGATGCAACAAGTGGTGGCCCGTATGGGGAACCAGAAAAGACTCAGAACTCCTGCAGTCAGGGGCAGTGCACTGGTAATTTCCCGGGATAAATTGGGACAATAACGTTTCGCGGGAAGTTGCGAACTAAAGGTAAAGTTTCATGGAAATTGCGAACAAAAGGTAAAGTTTTGCAGGAAACTGCGAACCGAAAGTAAAATTTTAATCATGGGATCGTTTCAGTCACATCCAATTTTTCTGGCTCTTCAGGAGCTACTTTTAGCTAGGAAATTGAAACTTGAGAAGTCAACCCTAGAAAGATTTTTGAATGAATGCGACTCCATGGCTCCGTGGTTTACGGTGTCCGGGAATCTTACGGTATCCTGCTGGGACAAATTAGGCAGGGACTTGGATTTTGCTTGGGAGCAAGGTGCTCTGAAGCATGGAGTAAGACTGGTTTGGAAGATGGTGAGGAGTTGTTTAGAAGATCAGAGATGCTGTAAAGCAGTCAAGGAGGGAGAATCAGCCTTGGAACTGCTGCAAGGGGAAAGATCTGAGCAGGCAGACAGTGAAAAGGGAAGCAAAAAGAAGGTCCCTCTCTATCCCAATCTTAGAGGGGAAAGATCTGAGCAGGCAGACAGTGAAAAGGGAAGCAAAAGGAAGGTCCTTCTCTATCCCGATCTTAGAGATTTTAGAGATTTTGAGGACTCAGAGGGTACGGATTCTGAAGGGGAGCTACACGCTCTAAGAGAACAGTTGGAGAGGACTGCTATTAGAAAAAGGGAAAAGAAAAGGGTAAAAGAGAAAAACACGTTGGCGGCGGTTGGTGTAAGTGAAGCCGTTGCTGCGGCGCCTTCAACTCCCCCTTCATTAGTCCCTGAAAGTAGGGAGATCTTTCTGCCCAGGAATGTGGACACAAGTAAGAACAGAATTACAGTTTGCCTATCTGGTATACCAAGATCCACAAGGGAACAGGTACAAGTAACCGCTTGATTTTAAAGTAATTAAATCCCTTGCAGAGTCGGTTCGTACCTATGGCATTACCGCTTCTTTTACATTGGCTCAAGTAGAAGCATTAAGCAGACATTGTATGACTCCGAGTGATTGGAGTGGCCTGGCCTGCACCTGCTTAAGTCCAGGGCAATACTTAGACTGGAAAGCTTTCTTGATTGAGTATGTCACTGAGCAAGCAGCCGTTAATCAGAGAAATGGAAATCCAGCCTGGGATAGAGATATGCTGCTTGGGCAGGGGAGATTTGCCAACCAGCAGACAGGATATCCCAATCAGGTTTATGAACAAATAAACCAGACAGCTATCAAGGCTTGGAAATCCCTTCCTAACAAAGGGGAGGTGAGCGGGAACTTAACTAAGATTCTACAGGGCCCCATGGAGCCCTTTTCAGACTTTGTGGCATGATTGGTGGAAGCTGCAGGGAAGATTTTTGGTGATCCGGATGCTGCTATGCCACTAACAAATCAGTTGGTCTATGAGCAATGCACCAAAGAGTGTAGAGCCGCTATCACCCCTTACAAGAACAAAGGGCTAGAAGCCTGGATGAAAGTGTGCAGAGAACTTGGAGGGCCGTTAACTAATGCTGGTCTTGCTGCCACGGTAGTACAGTTGACCAGAAAAGGTGGAGGAAGTCCAGGAGTTTGTTTTAAGTGTGGCAAGATGGGACACTTTAAAAGACAATGCCCCGAGGGAAGGAGTAAAAAAAGTACAGGAAGTGCACAACACCCCAGGCAGGTTATGCCCAAAATGTAAGAAAGGGAACCATTGGGCTAATGAGTGCCATTCAGTGACAGACATCCATGGCCAGCCTTTGACTCAAGGTTATGGTGGCACTCGTCCAAAAAACGGACAGCGGGGCCCACGACCCCAGGGCCCACAAATATATGGGGCAGTAGAGAATCAGGACAAAGAACATAATCAAGAGAGATGGCCAAACCTCCACCATCCGAGAGACCGCGGAGAGCCACTTCAGGCTCAGCAGGATTGGACCTCTGATCCACCACCAGACTCGTATTTACGCCCCAAATGGGGGTCCAGATAATTGAAACAGATTTTAAAGGACACCTTGAACCTGGTACAGTTGGTTTGCTGTTAGGGAGGTCATCGTCAGCCTTGAGAGGACTTATTGTCCATCCTGGGGTTATAGATCCAGATTATACAGGAGTGGTTAAGATCATGGTAGTCTCCCCCAGTGGTATAACAGCTATCTCTCCTGGAGATAGAATTGCTCAGTTGGTCATTTTGCCGAGCTTACATGATCGCTATGTGGCAAGGGATCGAGAGAGAGGAAAAGATGGTTTTGGGTCCACGGGCACGGATCTGACTTTTCTCTCCTTGGATTTGGACCAAGGCCCCATCTTGGAGTTAAAAGTTGATGGTAAAAAGATCCTGGGTCTTTTGGATACTGGGGCTGATAGGAGTATCATAGCAAAGAAAGACTGGCCTTCAGGCTGGCCCGTACAAGCCTCTTCTCAAACACTTCAAGGCCTGGGTTATGCTAAGACTCCAGATATGAGTGCAAGATTATTAAAGTGGCAGGACCAAGAAGGCCACTCAGGAGAAATGCAGCCATATGTACTTGAGCTCCCTATCTCCCTTTGGGGAAGAGACCTTTTAAAGGATATGGGATTTAAATTGAGTAATGACTATTCTGATTCAGCCCAATGTATGATGCAAGATATGGGATATGCTCCAGGCTTTGGAATAGGAAAATATTTGCAGGGGCGGAAAAGTCCCATATCTATGCAGCAAAGACAAAAGAGACAGGGCTTGGGTTTTTCCTAGGGGCCACTGAGGAGGGCATTCCCATAACTTGGAAGACGGAGGACCAAGTATGGGTTGCTCAGTGGCCACTTTCCTCTGTAAAATTGAATGCAGCCAAAGAGTTGGTGGATGAACAGATGTCTTTGAAGAATATAAAACCATCTGTATCTCCCTGGAATACACCTATCTTTGTCATTAAAAAGAAATCTGGAAAATGGAGATTGTTGCATGACCTGCATGCCATAAATCAACAAATGCAGATCATGGGCCCAGTGCAACGCGACTTGCCGCTTTTATCATCTTTGCCAGCCTCATGGCCCAAAATAGTTATAGATATAAGGGATTGTTTTTTCTCCATCCCTTTGTGTGCCAAAGATAGTGAGAGATTTGCATTTACTGTTCCATCCTGTAACCATGAAGAACCTGATCAGTGGTTTGAATGGGTAGTATTACCTCAGGGTATGGCAAACAGCCCCACTATGTGCCAACTGTATGTGGGGGAAGCCATTGCTCCCTTGAGAAAGAATTTTCCAGATTTGAGATGTGTTCATTATATGGATGATATCTTACTGGCAGCTAAGAGTGAACAAATGTCAGATTGGGCCTATGAAGAATTAGTTCAATTATTAAAAAGGAAAAGGTTGTTTATTGCTCCTGATAAGGTTCAAAAGGAAAATGTGATTAATTATTTAGGAGCGAAGGTTGGACCTGAAAAAATAATACCTCAGAAGATTGAGATAAGAAAAGATAATTTAAAGACTCTAAATGATTTTCAAAGGTTGTTAGGAGATATCAGTTGGGTAAGAGGCTATTTGAAGCTACCAAATTATGAAATAAGACCCCTATATAATATTCTGAAAGGTGATTCAGCACTTAATTCTCCTAGGCAATTAACAGAAGAAGCAAGAAAAGCTTTATGTAAAATGGAAGTAAGGTTACAGAGTACCTTCCTAAAGAGATGGCAGGAAGGACAGCCCATTGCATTGTGCATATTTGCCACCTATGGTCAACTTACAGAATTGTTATGGCAGGACAGACCATTATTATGGACGTATTCGAAGATTTCTCCAAAAAAATCCATAGAACATTATCCCACTGCAGTTGCTGCTTTAGCCTTGAATGATATCCAACAATGTTTGCAGTCTTTTGGAGTTGCTCCTGCCAGTATAATAGTGCCCTATTCCAGTCATCAAATTAAGATTTTGTGTGGCACTGTAGATGATTGGGCAATATTGCAATGTAGCTTTGAAGGAGCGATTGATAACCATTATCCTAAGCATCCATTGCTATCATTTTTTAAGGAGCACCCAGTGATATTCCCTAAGGTTACTTCAGCAGTACCACTTCAAGGGTCACCAAATGTGTTTACTGATGGCTCTAAGACAGGCTGCAGAGCCTATTTGATAGAAAAACAAGAGCTCGTGCTATGCCAGTTTCAACCAGGCTCTCCCCAAATAGTAGAGTTGAAAATAGTAATTGAGGTGTTTAAAAGATGTCATTTTGCATTCAATTTGATTTCAGATTCAGTCTATGTGGTCAACGCAGTGAAAGTATTAGAATTAACAGGTCCTATTAAGAATAGTAGTACTGTATGTGCCTTATTACAAGAGTTACAAGTTTTAATCTGGAAAAGAAAAAGGTGTTTTTATATTCAACATATCAGAGCACATACAGGATTACCTGGACCATTAAGTGAGGGTAATGATAAAGTTGATCAATGGACTAGGATGGAATGCATTTTTTGGAGCTCATTCCTGGACCAAGCCAGACAGTTTCACCAATTATTTCATGTAAATACAAAAACTCTACAGCAGAAATTCCATTTGTCTAGAGCAGATGCTAGACAAGTGGTTTTGGACTGTCCTCAGTGTGTGATTCATCATCATCCTCCCAGTGTGGGAGTGAACCCTAGAGGGTTGATGCCACTCAAAATCTGGCAAATGGATGTTACCCACATTTCAGAGTTTGGAACCTTAAAATATATTCATGTATCTGTGGATACCTGCTCAGTTATCATACATGCTACACCTATGAGTGGAGAAAAGGCTCTCAATGTCATAGGGCATTGCTTAGAAACCTGGGCTGCATGGGGAAAACCACAACAGCTGAAAACGGACAATGGACCAGCCTATATGGCTCAGTCCTTTGTCTCCTTCTGCAACCAGATGAAGGTACAGCTTAATCACGGATTACCATATAATCCTCAAGGACAAGGAATTGTGGAGCGTGCTCATCGCACCTTGAAAGAATGTTTGCAAAAACAGAAAGGGGGAATAGGCCAAGGCCGTACCCCCAAGGAGAGAATGTCTTTAGCCTTATTTACTTTAAATTTTTTAAATTTGGATGCTCAAGGCCGCTCAGCAGCAGACAGACATCAGGATTCCCATGGTCCACCTAAAGGCATGGTGAAGTGGAAGGATATTTTGACAGGCTCTTGGCGAGTGCCTGACCCCATGCTAACATGGGCGAGAGGATCTGTTTGTGTTTTTCCTCAGGATCAACAAGATCCAATGTGGGTGCCTGAACACCTTGTGAGGAAGATTTGTCATGAAGACCTTCCTAGGGATCCTGGTGATAGTAGCAGTGAGTATGTCAGGAATGACCGAGCCAAGATGGGGGATCCTGTCGATATTCCCAAAGCCAATGCCGGTCATACATGATGCAACTGTGTTTCCATGCTTAATTAGCAGTAATAGAAGCTTAGGCTTACCCTACCTTCCCTTTGATGATCAGAAAAGCCCTATATAGGGTAATAGAAATGTCAGCTTGAAGGGTAGTCTGTGCTTTTTAATGAGCTTCAATAGGTCAGATGATACAGAATGCATTAAATTGTCTCAGCAGTCAGGAGATTTTTTACCACAACTGAGGTTTGGGGGTAGGGGTGGTGGTTTGTTTTCGGGCAATGGTTCTCGCCTTGAAGGATGGTGGCCCAAACGAGTCTCTGACCGGGACCCCCCCAGACAGCCACGTTGGGCACCTTTTTGTAGAGGATCCGCAGGAGAGGAAGGACCTTTTCCCTGGACTGGATGTCAGGAGCGCAGAGCAGTTTGGGTTCAACAAGACTATTTTTCCTTTAGCCCCATGATTAGTAATATAGTGAATAAGTCTTGTACAGGAATGCTTGATATATCTACTAGGGATCCTCAGCAGACTGCCACCAATCCTTTTGATTTGTGGCTTTTCTGTGGGGTAAATGGAAGTTGCATGGACTTGGGACCTGTCATTATGCTTGGGGGAGGAATTTATCAAAGAGATAATTTTTCCCTAGGGTCCACTACCAAATTGGATTTTTCTAGCGGTAGTGGCTCTGGTACTTGGAATTTTTCGTTTCATTCTTACCGCAATAAGACCTTTTCAGCCTCGCCAGTGTGTCTTTGGTCTCCTTTTCTGTGGATTGTAAGTAATGGGAGTGCATCCTTGGGTGAAGAAAAGTTAGTATGCACTCCGGACACATGCTTTTATGCCCTGTGCTGGAATGCCACAGCCTTTCCTGTGGCTGTGGTGACTAGAATGCCTTGATATGTACCAGTTCTTGTAGAGGCCCCTAATACCATGATGATATTCAGGCTTAAAAGAGATTTTGGCATCACTACAGCTATTGTTACTGCCATCACTATTGCTGCTGTGGGGGCTACTGCCTCAGCTATTGCCTTGTTTAGTTCTATACAGACTGCCAATGCCCTGAATAACATCTCAGCCAATGTAGCACAGGCATTGGATACTCAGACCTCTATGAATTCTCATCTCAAAGGAGGCCTTATGATAGTTAATCAACGCATAGATTTAATACAAGAACAGATTGATTCTCTTTGGCAACTAGCACAGTTGGGGTGTGAGTGGAAAATGCAAGGTTTGTGTGTTACTTCGGTGCGGTATCAAAATTTGACAAAGGCTGCTAATTTGTCTAGGCAATTGTCAGAGTTCCTTTTACAGGATTGGTCGGCTGATTTTGAAAATTTGATGAGAGAGCTGAGAGCGACAATCATCCACATCAACTCCACTCAGGTGGATCTGAGTCTGGCTAATGGTTTGACTTCCTGGATACAGGCGGCTATGGATCATCTTAAGGAGTGGGCGGGCATAGGCTCTTTGGCGATACTGATGATAATAGCCTCCCTGGTTTGCCTATGGTGCATCTACAATATGAGAGCCACACAGAAGCATAAGCAGCCATGATTATACAGGCCCTTGTCGCCATTGAGGCTGACCAGTCCCCTCAGGCATGGCTCGCTGCCATGAAGCCTTAAATCTTCACTGAGCATAGTCCCTGCCCACTGAGGTATTCGTTCCACGGATATTAGGGTCTGGCAAGTCAATGACGGAGTAGACGGATAAGTCTCGGCCACCTAAGACTGGGAAGCCCCAAGTGGGGAGGCTGACCCAGAGATGGGTAAGAGTTTGAGCACCGCCTTCCTACAGGCTCAGGCCCGCCGTGAGATCCCCAGATATGGGGATTATGAAGCCTTTCCAGGGACTTCTACCAATATTTTCAAAAACAAAAAAGGAAGAACTGTAGAGAGCTGCGACGTGCCGCGCCCTAAAGATGGCACCGGTTTCCGCCTTCCACCAGCCCGATGGTGAGTGCTCTCGGTGGTACACAAGTCCATATTTGGTTAAGACCGCTGATCTGGCTTGCTTCCGCATACATGGGCCTATAAGATAGCACCACGTGGCTTTACTTGATTGGCTGTTCATATAGTATTTAGCCTGTGGGTTGGGTCTGCCCGGATCATTCGGAAGACTGTTTTCAAGGGACCTGAATAAACTGCTTGAGAAGAGCTTTTGCGAGTTGCGTCGTTCTTGCTGGTCGAGGTCGACGCGACAGAAATTCTTTCTTCCATCTCTTGTATTCTGTTGGTGATGCTAGTGCCTGTAGTTCTGATTCTTTTCTTAAGGTTTTCCAGTTCCATGGATGTCTCAGATTGGATTTTCTTCATTGCTTCAACTTCCCTTTTCAGGTCTTCCATTCCTTTAAGTGCTTTATTCATTTCCGTCACCTCCTTTGCAGTACTTTGTTGTTGCTCTGTGATGTATTTGATCTCCTCCCTTAGGCCTTCTATTATAAATATAAGCGTAGGATTAAGTGTCCCAGAAAGATAAACATGGTGTGTATTCCCTTATAAATGGATATTAACCATACATCACAGGAAAACTATCCTACAACCCACCCACCCAAATAGATAGGAAACTAGTATATCTATCCTAGGAAAAATTGTACCCACCAGTGAGTCAGAGAATCTGCTGCACGTTAGTGGAACACCACACCCTAGATGGTGTGCCTTATCACGCTCCAGTACAGGTGGAAGCTCTTGGCCCTCACAGGATGCAAGATCTGAGGGAGTATGATATGTGAGGGACCACCTCATCTGAGGAGGAGAGTACTAAGTTGAGGAACAAGGAGGGAGGGATGGAGGAAGGGAGGGACGGAAGGAGACAGGGAGGGAAGGAGAGAAGAAAGGAGGAGCGAGGAGGGGAGGAGGGAAGAAACTATGTTCTAGAAGTAAATAATGCTTTTTAAAGAAAAAAGTTAATAAGCTTAAAAATATAATAAAAATACAATATAAAATTTTCAAAATATAATTGACCAAAGGTATACTTGCTGACTGGCATGAAAGGAAAATGGCCTTAATTTCAGATTAGAATGTTAGACTGCAGGTGGTCACATAGATTATACAAACTTGATAGCAGCTTAAGAGTTCTTTTTTTTTTTTTTTTTTTGTAGAGGTTTAGGATATTTCCATGGTTTGTCATTAAAAAGCAGGTAACAAGTTTAAAACACTGTAAATAAATTAAAGGTTACAGCTGTTCAACCTGGTTTTATAAACCTCCAAGAGTTGAAAAAATTTAGAGCTAAGGTAAAATACAAGAAATGCATGTTGTTATCCCATGCCTTTAACTCCAGCAGAGACAGGAGGAGCAATATAGAGTTAGTTGTCTTATAAATTCTAGAGTTACAAGGAACAGGGTGGTGATGGTGCACACCCTTAATCCCATCATTCGAGAAGAATACACCCTTAATCCCAAAACACTAGAGACGGAAACAGGTAGATCTCAGAGCTCAAGGTCAGCCTGATATAAAACAAGCTCTAAATAGAGAAAAACGTCCATGCAGGGGTGGTGGAGCACATCTTTAATCCCATTTGTTGGGAACCACATGTCTTTGATCCCAATATTTATAATGCAGAGACAGGCACATAGGATTTGGAAGGATTTAAGTTTAAAAGCTACTTACAAAAGGCATGCTGGAATTCAAACTAATTGTCCTTTGAGATCTCAAAGTATATACACTAAAGGTTTGTTTAGCTTCAAAATATCAAAATAATGTCTTCTTTAATCCGGATAGAAAGATAATACTTTATATATTCTCAAAAAAACAAATTTGCTGCAGGAAAAATATTACCTGCCCCCCCCCCAAAAAAAAAAGGTAACTGTTCCAGAGTTAGGATTAGCAGGGCTCTGTTCTTATCTTTCCAGGAGATTTAAAGCATCCTTTCAAGAATCCCGGGAGAACTGGACGACGGAAACCTCAGCAGAAAACAGATCAGACACCAAAGAAGATAAGTGGCCCAGACGATCCAACCTTGCAGACTTCCTCAATAGCTGTTTCCTCAAAAGTATACAGCCACAACAACTCAAAATCACTAAGATTGTTCAGCTCCACAGACTGCTCCAGCCAGAGCTTCATTAAAGCTCTGAAGATCAGCTTCTGTCTATGAACTTCTTAGGACATCTAAATAGCTGAGCACAAAAGGAATGAACATTAAATGATTCTATTAACATTTTTAACCATTTTTACATTCTTATTTGGGCCCCAAATGGGTTTACTACATCCCAAATAAGCAGGAAGTCATTTTAAGAGAGCGACATCCCATCCCCAGAAGGTGGAGAAGGTGTTTCCTCCCCTTTGGTTATTTGATGGATAATAGAAAATTTTGTTATTTAGGGGAAGAGACTACAAGCTGTTAAATGGTCTTTTTAAATGGGTTTTGGAGGATAGACCCAGGGACTTCTCTCTTTTTCTTTTCTGTATCCTTCTTTCTCTGCTATATAGGAGTGAACAGACTTGAGAAAAAATGGGACATAGACATATTATAGGAAAGATCAAGAAAAAAGGACAGATTGTTGAATATGGCCTTATACCTTTGTATATTGATACTAAATTAATATTATATTTGGCTAAATTGGTATAAATCATTGTATATTAATGCAAAATTAAGATTGCATTGGACAACATCGGTATTGATCTTTGTATATTGATACAAAATTAAGATTATATTTGGCCACAATGGTATTGATCTTTGTATATTGATACAAAATTAAGGGTAATACTTTTTAAAGGTATTGTACCTAGTAATGCTTAAAAATGAAATGTGAAGTTTTGGCCTGGTGCTACCAACTGTAATAAACTGTTTGGATAATTAAGAAATGCAAACTAATAGTCATGCAAGCCTGTCATTTTGTTAGGTATTATGACAGTCTATCACAGTTATTTTCTAATCTACTCAGAAAGCAAGTTGCTAAGAGAAAAGCAATATTTGCTTATCTAAATGTAAGAGATAGATAGGGCGTCTTCAAAAACCTCAAGAGATCTGCAGAATATGGCATTCAAAGATGTTTTCTTAACTTAAGATTTTTTGATATCAAGACATGTCAGCTCCTGACAGCACCCCCTATTCTACTCCAAGTAGAAGATGAGCATCGAAGAATCTCCAGTGTGAGATGGTTGAATTAGTGGCAAGCCGATCTCTTGGCAAGAAAAACCCCTTGCTTCAACTGTAGACAGAATGCTGTCCAAAAAGGACAAAACTTGGAAGCAGGTAAGTCAACAGCCTAGCTGTGCCAAGACAGGGTAGGCAAGTCCTTCATAATTCCTGCTCTATAATCAATGTCTGTCAGAGAAATAGGGCCAAACGGCTGAAGATTGATTCTGTAATGTTTGGAGAGAAAATGGGAACTATCCAGGCAGCCACTGGTATGTCATTTCTTAGTTTTGGAAGCTGCAGGCCCTGCACTTCCTATATAATCAGATATATATTATCCCTCTCAGGTCTCTGAGGTGGTTGAAGAATAGATATCTAGAGTCTCATAATTAAATTTTGAGTTGGTTAGGAATCAAGAGAGTGCACTTGATCTAAGAAGTTGTTTTTAAAATTGTGATGCAAGTTAGTATGAAAGCTGAGTTAGATATAGAACTTTAAACTCATGGAGATGGTTAGATAGTAGAATGTTAAAGCCAGGTGCCAAATACATGTGGACTGGACATTGGGAATGTATCCTAAGCCATATAACTCTCATAATTGTGGCTTATTCATTTCTGTTGTTTTGTATTGTATTTATTGTTATAAGAAAAAGAACCATTTTGTTGGACTGAAACAGGGGGCTGTCGAGGGGAAAAAGATATGCCTTAAACTAAAAAGAAAAGGTAGAGGATGGGGGTTTGAGGGGGAGGAGGGTGGAAGGGTGGGACAGGAGGGAGGAGTAGGGAGGGGACTGTGATTGAGATGTAACTTGAAGAAATAAAAAATAAATTATAAAAAAAAGAATTTACATAGCTAAATATTCAATCTCATCACTCCCAGATCTACATTGCACAAAACAATAGAACAGTCACATTTTTCAACTTTGTTCTTACATGATCATCAATCTTGAAGTTTTAATAGCATGCTTATTTTGGTGTGAAATCTGAATATAACCACAAAATTCCTACATGTGTTTGTAAATATTTTTTTTTTCTAAGAAGACAGGAGCTTCTTTCAACTTTATTTTTTTTCTTTTTATTGTTTTTTTTTTTAATTTTGTGAATTTCACACTATGTACCCTGTTCCCTATCATCTCCCACCTATCCTCAGACCACCCTCCACCCTTGAAACCTCTCCCAACATAAAAAAATAAATCACATTCTGGAAGCTGAAGTGTGTCATGGAATACCCACAGTATTCTATTTTGTTCATGCTTTGTTTTTGCTTACAAATGTTCATTATAGTGACTCCTTGGTCTGGTCTGAGACCTCTGACTTCTGGCACTTTGCCAGTGCTAGAACCACACTGGGAATCCTCTCAGATATACTGTTTTTGTCCTATGTCATGGAAACTACTACTACTATGATGTCTGTAGTTTTGGGTGTGTGGAACTGGCTTCTTCATATACTCCAGTAGTTCATCCATGGGTTATATGTTGGTCAGGGCCAACCCAAAGCCATGTTTCTGTGCATGAAATCCTTACACCCAGGGCCAGTTCTACTGTGCTACCCTGGTAAGATGCAGGTCCTGCTTTCCTGAGTGCCACAGTAGGTAAGCAGCTGGACCAGTTATCCTCTTCTCATGTGCCCATCAGAGCCAACTCTCCCATCTGCTACCTGTAGAGAGGTCATTAGAGAGTGGAGAGGATCTCTCTCTTACCAACACCACTGAAAATCAGAGAAAAGGCAGGGCTAGCTTTTCTGCACTTACTCCTCCAGGGCTGGATCCCCCACAACCCCCATATCCAGGATCAACTGTACTGTGCTGCCCGGGGAAAGTGAATGGCCTGCTTTCCTGAGTGTTCCAACATATGAGGGGCAGGGACAGCTTTCCTGTTCTTTTGACCCCCATCAGGGCCAGAACACCTGTCACTACTGTGGCAAAGGAAAAAGGGAGGGCAGGGGATATCTTCCTTGCCTATACCATCAAAAAGAAGACAAAAGGCAGGACTGACTCTCCCACACTCACACACTTGGGACCCGCTCACCCATATCCGCCACAACCAGAGTCAGCTGTACTGTGCTGTCCAGGCAAGGTGCAGGCAGCTTTTTAAAAATAGCAGCCCATCAGTGAATGTTTTTCTTTTTCTACAATGATTTTTAATTATTATCCAGCTTCTACCCATTGCCAAATTTCCAAGAAACTTCCACAAGCTTAGTTATTGATTAAGAAAATACCTCATGACTTTCTTAGTGGGTTTGAGTGCCATAATACTATAACAGAGATTGAATAGTTTAAACAAAAGATATTCATTTCTCACAGTTCTGAATTCTGGAAGGTCCGTGATCAAGGTATTGATACATATTATGCTTAGTGAGGGCCCAATTTCTGTCTTAAGAAGAGATACCTGTGCAAATGAAAGAGATGGATAGATATAAAAAGAGAAGGATTCTGTGTTTTTGATCCATCCATTGTTGAGACCGGTGTATTGAAATCTCCAACTACTAATATGTGGTGTTCGATGTGGGATTTGAGCTTCAGTAGAGTTTCATTTGTGAGTGCTCTTGCACTTGGGGCATAGATATTCAGTATTGAGATGTCATCTTCTTGGATTTTTTTCCTTTGATGAGTATGAACAGAGGGGGTTTGATACGTGAGGTCTCCCGTCAGTTGAGGAGGAGAGGATAGAGATGGGGAAGAGTGAGGAAGGGTGGGACTGGGAAGAGAGAAAGAAGAAGGCTGTGATAAAAATGTAACTTAAAAAATAAATTATAAGAATAATTAAATATAAAAAAAGAAAGAAAATGGGGGAAGGGTGAGAGGTAAAGAGAGGAAGTGAGATAAATGGAGGGGACAGCCTATTATCATCTCCTTCTTTCATAACACAAAGCCTATCTAACTTAAATAATGTTCTAAATGTCCCACTTAAAAATTGGACAATACAAAGATACTAGGTTTCAATATAAATTTGAAAAGACACAAATTTTCAGTTCATTATTTTCAGAAGATAAAGCAGATAAAAGAGAACAACATCTAAAAATTCAGAAATGAATTTTTAGAATCTTAGAAGGCTCTACCCACTGAAGACCTGTTTCAAAAATGATGCAGATGTTTTTAAACAAAATTCAGAGAATTAAGTTTGACGCTATCTACTAGAAATATATTTCAATTAAAAATTTCAGATATACAGAAATGATAGTTGATAGACATCAAGATTTACAGAAATATTGATAAAAATAAAAATAAAGAGCAAAGATAAAACATGTTATTCATTTTCATTTTAAATATTACTGACTAATAAAGAAAAAATAAATTATTTTGAAGATTGGAGCTAATAAAGATAATCTTGTGACAAAATTACATACCATTATTCAGCAAGTTTTCTGGCTACAGTCCTCAAGCCTTTTCTCCCCAAATCGAAAAATCTTATTAATCACCAATATTGATTCTTAAAAGTTTACAATTAAATTATTTTACCATTCACAGTTTTCTTTCCTCCCTTCTTCCTTCCTTCCTCCCATCCTTTAATCTTTAGTGGCTAGGAATACATATGTATGCCACTGTACCCATACCATCCATATTTTGTGACACAAATATGTTTAAATTTATATCATGTTCACATAGAAATTAATTATTAAAATTGCATGCTCTAAGGAGAAAATGCATTATGTTCTTCATTAGTTTTGGAAGAAATACAAGCAGATGACTATGTAGGACCCAGATATAGATATATTCAATAAAGCTTGAAGGAAGCCTTTTTCTTCCAGAACTACTTGGAAAAACTACTGAAAAAAGTAATATGGTTACAGAACATCCAGAACTGTGGCCTCCCTCTGCTTTTTAAGTGTGCATGTGTGTGTATGAAGGAATTTGGTGTATCTAGAAATCATCATGAAATATCCATACAGCCATGCAATGCTTTTAAATTGTCTTGCAAAGCAAATAGGTAGTCTGTGCAGCTTTTGTTTGCATAATTCTGAGCTTATTTTATGTTCCAATTGTGAGAGGAGTGTCTTTGCTCACTACAGGGCTCTACTTGTGTTACTGATGGGATGAAGTGCCTAGAGAAGAGAACAGAATAATTGATGCAAGTATTTTGTCTCACAACTCTTTGAATGTATTTCACTAGAGTATCTTTATTCCTTAAATTCCATTACAGGTTAATTATTTTTATTTGAATACGTGTTTGCTTGCATGTCTGTGGACTACATGTATACAGAGGACAGAAGAGGATATCAGATCCCTCAAATTAGAGTTACAGATGGTCATGTGCTGTGTGAGTGCTTAGAAGAAAACTCAGGTTCTCTGCAAGAATTTCAAGTGCCCTTAAGTGCTGAGACATCTATCAAGTGCCTAGGTTAACTTTTTATGTTAGACAAAATGACATACCTGGAATACCCCTTTAAAACTACAAAAAAAAAAAAAAGCCAGTATTTTTTTTTTTTCCTGAACCTATATCCAGGAGAGATTCAGGTAGGGGTTTCTTCTCTCTTACTGGTGCCATCTATAGAGTTAGTCTGGTTGCCTATGAAGTGTAAGAGAGTCTTAGGCTGTATATTTAGTTATATTTATTTATAGAAGCTAAATGTGCAATTAGCTTGTCCATAGGAGATAAAATAGATGTCGGCTTAAGCCCATTAAGTGTCACCTAATAAAATCCAAGAATTAATGCTCCCAGCAAGCAGAACCCCCTGGAGATGTATTGGCTAAGGTGTGAAATGGAGAGGCAAATAAATTGAAAATCATTTTCTTACCAGATAATAGACTCTCAGGTTATTCTCACTACAGATAAACTTAGAGGCACTTGGGATAACAAAAAGGTTTTACGAAGAGATAAATACACAGTCTTCCTGTATTGACTCATTATCTAATAATGCCTAAATTTCAAAATCATGTCCACTTTGCAATTGTATGCTATGTGTGGACAATCACTTTACTTGATTTTGAAAACTATATTTAATTATTATGGTTGTGATTATTTATTTAGTAACTTCTTTGATTTCTACTCTTTGCCACTGGTCACAATGATCCTTTAAATCTAGTTCATCTTTAAGCTCCTGGGAAGAGTCTTCCTTCAATTAGACATTTATAGTGAAGGTATAGTAAAATGAAACATTTCATTGAAAGAGTCATTAAATGACTAAATTCATAAGCAAACCTATTTGCTACTATAGTAGCATATTCATAAGCACTGAGAAAATTCTTAAAGATGTATTATTACTTGAATAAAACAGAATATATACAGTTAAAATTAATAATTTTCTAACTTGAAACACAGGAACCTTATAAGACTGAAGGTCATTTAATTTTTCCCTATGTGAACTTTTGGCACATTAACTTAGCTTGATCTTCAGAAGAAGTCCTTACTCAGTGAGACAACCTGAAGAGCTACAAATCTGTATGAGAAAGATGATTACAAAGTGGATGGATTCCCAATACTTCAAACATAGACATCTGTATAAACTACGTGACAGCCACTGATCAAGAACAGAATTTTCATATGCATAAGAAAATGATATCCATAAATGATAATCAGGGCAAAAAAGTTTTTAACCTATTTGAAATTTTGTCTTGTACTTAAATTTTAGAGAAATGGGAAATTAATACCAATAACTTTAACATAGGGAATGGCAGTATTTTAGTTTGGTTTTTTTTTGTTGTTGTTGCTCTGATAAAACTTTTTTACTAAAAGCAACTTGATGTGAAAAAAAGCTTATTTCATTTTATACTTCTAGGAAAAGTCCATGACTGAGGTCAGTCATGCAACAATTCAAACAGAAACCTGGAGAAAATAACCGAAGCATAGACCATGGAATAGTACTGCTTACTGGCTTGCTCTCTGGGGTATGTCCACTTAACTCTCTTATAAAGTCCAGGACCATCTGTCTAGGAATGGTGCAACCTATAGTGAACTAGCATGCTCTCACAATTATCATTTTTTATGTTTAGTTATTAATTCAAATAACAGCTCCACCACAGTCCCCTCCCTCTACCTCTCCCTGTCCCATTTTCCCACCCTCTCCCTCTTCTTCTACCTATCCTACTCGTCCAGTGTGGTGTGCCCTCCATATCAGCTCCTCTCAGTTCAGCAATCATATGAGAGCTAAGAGCTTTCTCTTCCATTGTGGACCTACATGGCAGCTCCACTAGGGCAAAGTGTTCCATTAACAGGTAACAAAGTTTATGTTTCTGTTCCTTTTGGTCTGTTGGTTGTAGGATAGTTATACTGTACTATATGGATAAAATCCAATTATAAGTGAACAGATGCCATGTGCATCATTCTGAGTCTGCATTAGCTCACTCAGGGTGAGCTTCTCTAGTTCTATCCATTTGGCAGCAAATTGCATTATTTCCTTGTTTCTGATGGCTGAGTAGTATTCCATGGTATAAATGTACCACAGCTTTTTTATCTATTCATCAGTTGAGGGGCATCTGGGTTGTTCCTAGTTTCTAGCTATTATGAATAAAGTTGCTATGAACATAGCTGAGGATATGTCCTTGTGGTTTGGTGAGGAGTAATTTGGATGTACACCCAGGAGTGGTATGGCTGGGTCTTGAGGTAGAGCTATTCCAAGTTTTCTAAGATATTGCCAGACTGATTTCCACAGTGGTTGTTCAAGTTTGCACTCCCACTGGGAATGGAGGAGTATTCTCCTTTCTCAACAACTTCACCAATATGTGCTGTCATTTGAGTTCATGATCTTAGCCATTCTGACAGGTGTGAGATGGAATCTCAGATTGCCATGAGTTCTATTTCTCTGATGATTAAGGATATTGAGTATTTCTTCAAGTGTCTGTCAGCCATTAGAGATTCCTCATTTTGAATTCTCAGCTTAGTACTGTTCCTCATTTTTTGATTGGCTTTTTGATTTCTTGGTGTTTAATTTTTGAGTTCTTTATAAATTATAGATTTTAGCCTTCTGTTGGGTGTGGGGTTGGTAATAGGTAGAATCATCATAATAAAAATGGACATCCTACCAAAAGCAACATACAGATTCAATGCAATTCCTGTCAAAATACCAACATAACTCCTCACAGATCTTGAAAGAACAATTTTCAACTTCATATGGAATAACAAAAAACCCAAAATAGCTAAATTATTCCTGTACAATGAACAAACATCTGGGGTATCACCACACCAGATTTAAAGCTATACTACAGAGCAATAGTAATAACAAAATCCTGGTTCTGGTATAGAAACAGACCAGTTGATCAATGGAATCGAATCAAAGACCCAGAAATGAACCCACACACCTATGGTCACTTAATTTTTTGACAAAGAAGTCAAAACCGTACAATGGAAAAAGAACACCATCTTCAACAAATGGTGCTGGTCTAACTGGATGTCAATATGTAGAAGATTGCAAATAGACCCATATTTATCACCTTTCAAAAAACTTAAGTCCAAGTGGATCAAAGATCTTAACATAAATCTCAACATACTAAATCTAGTAGAAGAGAAAGTGGGGAAAAACCTTAAACTCATTGGTAGCAGTGACAACTTCCTGAAAAGAACACCAATATCTCAGGCCTAATATCAACAGTCAATAAATGAGACCTCATGAAACTGAAAAGTTTCTATAAAGCAAAGGACACTGTCATTAGAACAAAAAGGCTACCCACAGATTCAGAAAAGATCTTTATCAACCCCACAATTATCATTAATCAAGACAGACTGGAATAGATAAGGCAACAAGCCCTAGTTGTCTGGGCAATTACTCATTGAAAGTACACCCTTCACAGGTGACTCTACTTGTGTCAAGCTGATGACACCTCACCAGCTCACATGCTATTCCAAACTTCTTTCATGCATTAATTCTTGCCTCTATATTTAACTAACCTTAACTGATCTGGAATTTTAGTGATATTTAAAATGACAAATATGCATTATAAGTCAACTGAATTAGGCTGTATTATACAGCTTAAACTGTAACTTCTAGAGTAGGTCCTTTGTGTGTACACTCTATTCTATGTTTCAGACTTCTCAAGGAAAATCCTATTCTAGGAGAATAATTTCAGGTACCTGTTCTCATTCCTAAATGAAAGTATCATTCTATAAGTAGTTATCATATCTTGTTAGTGTTCTTATATGAATTAGAATCTTTGATTATATTTTAATGCTTTTGCAATTAAAATCTAAGACTATGATTAGAACAACAGCAACCCCTGTACATTCCTCTGAGTTCACATTGGCTCTTCTTTTAAACATACTTGGTATATTAGGTCCTATAACCCTTGACCATGTAAATATTCATGAGCATTTCTTGAAGTCTGCATTTTAAAACCACAAAATGATTTTTATGTTTTTTAATACGATTTATTTAGAACTAGGAGCTCATAAATCATACTTTTGTTTGGTCTGTTTTTGTTTGTACAAGCCCTATAAAACGTCATTTTTTGTTTCTGAAGCCTCTATTATTTTTGATGAGTAGGAGGAAATTCATGGCACTGTTTCCTGGTATACAACATTCTCTTTCCTTAGAATTTTTCATATTATCTTTGATTTTCTTTTGAATTTAGTTGAATATGTGTTTTGACTAATTTCTTTCTTGCTTAGGAAATTACTCTCAATTTTCTTCTCAGAATATTGTAACCTGTCCATAGGCTCTTATTCTGGAACTCTTGTTCTTTGAACACTAAACTGGTTTATTTCCTCAACTGCCAGTTGTTTTGTGTAGTTTCCTTTCAATCTTATTTTTCCCCTTATTTAGCTAATGTAATTTCTGTGAACAGAAAAACACAACGTTTTATTCCAGTTATTGTAACTGTCGTATCTAGAATTTTCTCCTGTTTGTAGATGCAACTCCCCTGACAGTATTACATATAAATACTCATATATTATCGACTAATATGTAATAAAATACACCAGTAGTTTTCAAGGGTTAGAAAAACTCTATATTTCCTGGAGCTGATAAATAAGTTAAAACTACATGTCTGTTATATCTAACAGAAAGCTATTTCTGGTTTGATTTCTACTGATTATTTTATTAGCTGTTAGTCAGGGTCCAATTTCCTTAAATATCTAACTTTTAAACATTTTTGTTAAATATATTTTTATGAGACATTATAGAAACTCAAGATTGTGTTGAATATTGAAACTCCTGCTTACAGAGGTTAATTACTGGATGGTTATTTAATCCTCTTAGATTATTTTAACTTTCTTTTATTTTAAGTTTATTAAGTTTGTTTATTCATTTTATCTCCCAGTCATAGCCAGTTCCATCCCTTCCTCTGGGTTCCTCCCTGCTGCCTCCTTCTCCCGCCCTTCTCCTAAGAAAAAGTGTGCCCCTGAAGAAAATTTGGCTGATTAAATTATTTATCTGTATTTATATTATTGTTAATGAGTTAGCAGTTGTTAATCTTTAACTTGCCATTATAAATGAATACATAGAGACCTAGTGGATTTTAATGAGCTTTGGCCTGGATTGTGTAATCTTAGCCCATCTAAGCTAGGTCTTAATTCTATTCCCCAAATATGACCCCATATATACCTACGTCCCTAGGTTGTTATTCTACATGCTCTGCCAATGTTCCTGGCCATGTGGAATGAGGATCTTTTTTCTAAACCATGACATGTGTCCTGCTTCCTGATCTTTTCTTCTTCTCTTGGAGGCATCTTCTACCCTTCTCTCTGCTTTAGAAGACCGTGTACCTTAGTCCTGTCTACCTCTGTCTTTGCTCAATCTCAGGCCTCAGTATTTTTTTACGAGTCAGAGACAAAGGTTAACAAGAAAGGTAGAATAGCTTTACTTGGTGTACAGCAAGTATGCTTCTGGGAGCAGATTAATTAATATTTAAAATACATAAAACATCAACCCATCAGTTCTCTCCTTTTGTCTAATAAAATGCTAATTTTTAAAATTCATATAGTAAAAACATTAAGAACAAACATGAAACAATTAATAAAATCATATATAAAAGTTACACATATAATATTTTTCCTAATTGTACCAGGCAGTCTTGAAGAAGAAAAAAAAATCCTCTATCTTGTGCCTAAAGTTCTGTACCTAAATATTTTCTATCATACTTATAAACCTAAAGATTTAATTGAGATTTGAAAATACTGTTTTAAGTTCTAAATAACTCAAGCTCAGTTGAAATTGTGTATCTATTATGTCTTCAAGCCCATCAAAGACATAAGAAGGGATAAAGTTATCATTTGAGTGAGTAGGAAGTATAAGAGAGCAGCTTCTAGAATGGAAAAAAAATGACAGTTTGCTGCCTAGACAGTCTCAAATATCTCTCAATACTGTTGGAGAATCATCTTCAGCCTCTGGCCAAGCATATCTCACAGACTAAATTGTGCAGCAGGAAATAAGAAGGATTTGCCCACTCTGTCTCTGCATAATCAGGTCATCTGCATTTAAGCTCTGATCCATCCTTGGACTGTTTGTAGTCTGTTGAGAGCAGGGGCATTTCTGCCCTGATGGAGACTTTGTGATGTTTATTGTCTCCTTCCAAGTTAAATGGGAGGAGTCAGAAGCTGACTGTCTTAAGTCAAACAATATTTAAAATAATTAAAAACATCCTTTAATGCCGTTTTCTGTATGCCTCTGAGGGTTTTGAAGATATCTATTTATTAATTTATAAATCTATCTATCTATCTTCTATCATCTAATGTTTTAGCAGGCAACGTGTATATTTGTAATTACTTGCTGTCTCTTTAACCTAGGAAGCATATTTTTTGATAAACTAAGCCTAGTATTTGACATTACCAGGAGCTTGACTGGCCAGCCATTAACCTGTATTACTCAGGCTCCTAAATAGATTGCATTTAGCAACCCAAAAAGGATTGGAAGTAAACTTGTACTTTTAAATGAGTTGTACAGGCACAATACCTTAAATAAGAGTTGAAACATACATATATGTGTGTCAGAATATAAAATTCTATACCAATGAATCAAAAATTAACCTTATTTTTGTATCAATATACAAAATTCTATACCAATTTTGTTAAAAGGTAACTTTATTTTGAGAATAACAACAGCTTTATGTTTCAGAACAGATTCAATAATCTATCCTTATATCTTATCATTTTTATATTATGTACCCATATCCCCCCTCTTATTTTCTTTTTAAGTCTTCTCCCCCTATATAAAATAGAATGAAGGATAGAGAAAAGAAAAAGAAAAATCCCTGAGTCTAATCTCCTACAATTTGCCTAACAAGACTATTTAACAACTTGGAAGCAATCCCCCAAACAACATCTATATCACATCAAAAGACCAAAAACTTACCCACCCCACCTTTTGAGAATGAGGTTTTGTTCTCTTAAAATTGCTTCATGTTGATTTGGGGTGCAGGAGATCTGATTGGAGTCCCAAATAAAATGGAAAATCGTTAAGTAAGTTAATAGTAACATTTGTTGTCCAGTCTCTATGTTCTCAGCAATTTGAATGTCCTTAGCAGTTTGTAGTCCGAAGCTGAACTTTGGTTGGTAAGTTAATTGCTTTATTGAAGTCCTGGCTTGAACAGTCTGTGAGGCTTGACCATCATATCAAGCTGTTTTGAAGTTGTTCTGGATGCAGATTTTTGAGGAAACAGCTATTGAGGCAATCTGTGAGGCTGGATCATATGGGCTACTTATCTTTGGTATCTGGTCCCTTTGTTCTGAAAAGATATAATTTCTCATCAGTAACATATAATTCTGTAATTACAAAAATGCCTAGCTGTGCAGGATACACAAATCAATTAGGGAAGATTTTTTGCTCTTTATTTGAGCAGAAGAAAGACATTTGTAAGTCTCTATTCATGCTATATGAAAGAATGGCATGCAATAATAAGTCATGTGGTTTCTATGTAGTCAACAAAATTTTTATTGGATATATATATATATATATATATATATGGATATATATATATATATATATATATGCCTTAGCCAGTCTGAGCTGTTCCTACATAGTGGACCAGCAAATATAAGTTACCTGTTTGTTCCTTTATTTATAGCCAAGATATGTAAGAGGCCTTTCCAGTCCAATCTAATTTCTATCAGTTTGGATGGAAGACCTTTATTATTTTCTGAAATTATTACATATATATGCCTATATATAATCAATTTTAAGTTGAAAATTCAGCATAAGACTTTATCAAGTTTAAGAATTGTCCTCTACAGCTGACATAAATTTATTAATTAATTGAGACAGGTTTACTCTGTGTAGTTCTGGCTATTGTAGATTTGGCCTTAAACTCACAAGGAACGTATCTTTCTCTGCCTTTGTCTCCAACATTTTAGGATCAAAAATATGCATTTATAGTTTTTCTTTCTTTTTCTCCTTTTCTTGGATATTTAGTTTCTATGTGGACATATCTATCCTTATTGAGACAGGGTTTCTCTTTGTAGCTTATACTGTTTTGATATGCTCTGTAGAGCTCTGAAGATTAGATTGGCTCAAGCACACAAAGAACCTGTTTTATCCTTGTCTCCCATGTTTTGGGATCAAATTGTGAATTTAATTAACAATAATATTAATTAAACCTTTTCATATTAGTCTGAGTTCCAATTCTCCCATGGGAGCCCCCTTCTTGAGAAGATTGGTTTAGAGTTGCGTGATAGATTTTATGTTAGTTTTCTTTAACTGCTGGCCGTGGGAGGTGTGCAGTTTGCATGTTCTTCCCCAGACCAACTCTGGGTTCTTACAATGATTAACATCTCTCTCTCTCTCTCTCTCTCTCTCTCTCTCTCTCTCTCTCTTTAATGTTTTTGAGACAGGATTTCTCTGTGTATCCTTGACTGTCCTAGACTCACTCTGAGACCTGGCTGACCTTGAATTCACAGAGATCCACCTGCATCTGCCTCCCAAGGTGTGCACCACCATACCCTACCCATTGACTAACATATCTCTTTTAGGGGCAAAATGCCTTTTGAAACAAGTTCTCCTGTCTAAGGAGACTGGCTTGTCACCCCTTTCTCTTTATGTAAGTATAAGATTATGTGTATTAGATCAGTAAGGACATTATTACCTATTACTAAGCAAAAACTTACCTAGTACCTTCAAGGAAAAAATGTGTTATTTTGAATTCTAGACTGTCCTTAGCAAGCTGCCTTATGTTATCAGCAGAGGTCCTGCCCTGACTTCATTGTTTAAACCAGGCTGGTCTGGAATTCAGAGATATGCCTGTTTCTTCCTCCAGGGTGATGGGATTAAGGGCATGTGCTATTACCACCCTGCTCAAATATTTTTCTTAAATTCCAGATAGTAGTAACTCTGTAACCCAGAGAGCAACTCTGAACAGCAGTGAGAATTCCAAATCTGTACAAAATCCTCAAAAATCTCTCATGTCTTAGTATGTCAAACCACAAAAATATCTTTTTCTACCTCCTGATATAGGGAAAATCAAAAGACATCTAAACGAAAATATAGCAAAGAAATAAGAACATTTAAAAAGTCTTGATCTAGCTATGCCATACTCTGCTACAATTTTGTTCATCATTTCTTTGAATCTAATTTCAGCTGCACTTGATTAGCAGGTCAATTGCAGATAACCCTGACAAGTACCTAGTAACCAGAGAACTCTGAGCTCCAGCTGCCATCAGTTTTATCTTATCTATCTGGAAGGACTTCCCTCCTTCTCTCATTGTCATTGCTGGTAACTTAGTCTTCCATCTGTAAAGTCTTTCCTTTGTTAAGCCTACCCTAGTCAGAGGATACACAGAACCCCAATTGTCAGTATAAAAATCATTTGCATGCTAAGAGAAACAAACTCAAATGAAATCCAAATGTATTGAGACATTATAAATTCTTCCATCTTTAATCTAGGCAGTTAATTCTATTCCCTAGCTCTGTCTAGAAGGTTGCCAGGTTTTTAGTACATAGGGAGAGCCAAAGCCTTAGTTTTCTGCCTTTGCTGCAAGGCAGCAGCTTTTGTTAAGGGAACCATACCTTTGAAATGCATTTGGGTTCGGTTCCTTGCTCTTTGGCTAGGAAAATGCCTGTCACCCAGGCCCTCTGATGCTATAAGCATGGGTTCTAACTGCTGTAGTTGGGTGTCATTTGTAGAGATAATTAATTAAATTATTTACATGTATTTATATTGTATTTAATTGGTCAGCAGTTGTCAATCCTTAACCCACCATTATAAAAAGAGCACACAGAGACCTGATGGATTTTAACAAGCCTTGGCCTGGATTGTGCAATCTTAGCCCATTTAAGCTAGCTCTTAATTCTATTCCCCAAATATGACCCCATATATACATACATCCCCTAGGTGGTTGTTCTACATGCTCTGCCAATGTGCCTGGGCATGTGGAATGAGGACCTTTTTTCTAAACCATAGCATGTGTTCTTCCTACTCTTTGCTTCTTCTCTTGGAGGCTTCTTCTACCCATCCTCTCTGCTTCAGAAGCACAAGTACCTTAGTCCCTCCCACCTCTTTCTTTGCCCAATCTCAGATCTCAGCATTTATTTAACCAATCAGAGATAATGGTTAACAAGAAAGATAGAATAGCTTCACTTGGTAAATAGCAAGCAGGCTTCTGGGAGTAGGTTAATTCATATTTAGAATGCATAATATAACCCCATCATGCCCCCACATATCCTCCCACTGCAACACATCTAGGTGGTGGAAAAATAACACAGAGGAAAGTGCTGTTCTCCCTTCTAATCTGCTTTCAAACTCCAGACACAGTAAGTATATAATATTATGCAGTAAACCAGAATATCCTTTCCCTCTTCTACTTATCTTATAATAACTGTTAGACTTTAGCTTATATGATAAAAATATTGCTTTTATTCTTTATTTGATGGTTTAATATAATCTTAAGTGATTTAATTGAAGATTTCATTTTTATGGTCAAAATGTTAACAAAATTACTCTAACATTAAACAAAGCACTTAGCTTGGATTTTTATAAGTGCTTTTCTGTAAATATTTAAAATGAGTCTATGTATAAGGTTCTACAATATAAATGTATTGTATTTCTTCAGTAAAACGAAGACCAATGAGTCACTGACCCAAGATTACAGAAAGCATACAACTAGAGCTCTTGCGAAAATTTTTCAAAGGTCTCTGCTTTTGCAGAGTTAATATCCTTCCTTAGAATGATACTCAACATATGTGTAGAGCTATATTCATTTGGTCTAATGAATCAGTAGTCATCTTAAAAATTAGACCCCTGGCAATAGGACATTACATATAACACATGAAGAAGTTGCTATAATTTTGAATTTCATATACTTCATCACCATGAGTTGGGTGTGATACATGTATCTCAACAGTCTCCTTGAGGTAGTTAAGTTCTCAACTACTGAATGAGATTCTGTGCTTATGAAAAGGAAGTAATCAAAGATTCCTGGGAGATGATTGATTCATATATCATTTGGAAGATGGTAAACTGAAACATGAATCAGAGTAGTGTTGACAAATAGTGACCAATACCCCAAGTACACTTATCCTACATTATACTCTGCTCATCTTAATATAGTACATCACTGAGTTTTGCCATGCATAATTGTGCTGGATAGTTTTATGTTATATTGACACAAGCTATAACAGAAGTAAAGGAAGCCTCAAATTGAGAAAAATGCCTCTATAAATTTAGGCTCTAGTCACAAGCCTGTTGTATATTTTCTTAATTAGTAATTGATGTAGTAAGGTCATCCAGTTGTGGAGGTGGCCACCTCTGGGCTGGTACTCCAGGTTTATATAAGAAGGCAGCTGAGCAAGCCATGGGAAGCAAGCCAGTAAGCACCACTAATACATGGCCTCTGCATCAGCTCCTGCCTCCAGGTTCTTGTACTGCTTGGGCTCCTTCCCTCAAAGCTTTCGACTGTGAGTTGTTATATGGAACTGAGAATGCAAACCCTTTTCTCCCTGAGTTGCTTTTCCTCAGGTTGTTTCATTACAGCAATAGTAATTCTAAGTAAGACAATCATAAACATTCTACCATACAAAACGAGCCAAGTAAGACAATCATAAACATTCTACCATACAAAACGAGCCAGTGCTTTTGACATTCTGCCCTTTGCTATGCATTATGCTGTCTACGTACTTTCTGAAGTTTTTCTTTGCAGAGTTCCTGACACTTTACATTATTCATAAAATTTTAGCATCAAAATTTAAGTAGAAAGGTTCATTTTGCTAAGATGGATTTTGCTTAGTTTTATTTCACACCACTCCACATTTTATGGCACAATATAAAATATCATAGGATGACAGAATCCATGAATCCTTTAGTGTCCTAGAATATATTAATGTAATCGTCATCTAAAACAATAGGAAATACAAAAAGAATCTTTCAGAACTCAGTGAGCATATCGTAAGCCCCCAAAATATTTCCTGCTCACAGAAATATTTATCATGGTGTAATGAGCAAGAGAATGTAGATCATGTAATTAAAAAATCATCTGTAAAAACAAAACAAAACAAAAAAACCAACAACAATAAAACAAAAACAGAACCCAGACCAAGATGGCATTTAATAAAGGAATAACTCCTATTCTTAATACTCAGAATGCTTGATATGCTATATGAGTCAGCCCAATGTATTCCTCTGTTGTAGGATACATTTGCTTTAAGATTTCTCTGAGTTATCTACAAGAGAGAGGTAATTAAAACTGAAGATGAAATGCTTCTTCCCATAATGAATCATACCTCACTGCAATGCACATTTTTAGATACACATTTAAAGAATATCCATCATAAATTTTTATGTTGTACATGAAAAAAATCACTAATAATGCAAGTAGGTAATAACTTTATAAATTATATGGAAATGAGTGGCACAAATCTGCTGGTATCATTTTATTTGAGAAGTACACCACAGTTCAATTCATCAAACATTCATCATCTTAAACATCTTCTTCCCCCATTCATCATTGACTTGTGTTAATAAACAGAGGTGGAAAACAATATCTAAAGATTTTGCAGTTTCCAATATGATTTTTGAAATCTAGAGATGATTATTACCACATTTTTTTGGAACAAACAGAACTTCTTATTCCTTGTTTTTTGTTCTTTATTGTTTGTTTGTTTATTTTTCTTCTTCCATGTCTCAGACCATGAATAGAATTAGTCAGAAATAAAGTCTCCACTGAGAAATAGCTGAGAGAACAGGAACTTAAATCTGGAGTAGTAAGCAATATTGTGAGGGAGATTAAATTCCACTGTCCATCATGCATGTGTTCATAAACTGATGATTCATTTCTCCAGACACATTTTTATCCAGGAACTCAAAATGCATGTTAGTGGCTCTGGGTGAGACATAAATTGTCTCTTTGCTATTAAGATTTCACATCCTGGGGCCTCCATCTTCTCTGAGTTTCGTGTTTAAAGTAAAGGGTCCAATACTTGCTGTTTGGAAATTGCTGAAGAGCAACTTGAAATTGAATGCAAGGACACATTGAAATAAATAAATTTTTACCAAAAATTGTTGAGAAAAATTATGAGCATTGCTTTATTTATTTGCTTAAATTTATTTCTTTCACTTGTAGTAAAAAAAATATGAAGGCTATTTTCTATGGTTATAATGAAATTAATTGGGGAATAAGGTGGAATGTCTTTCATTGTCTCTTAAAAACAATAGCTCAAAATGAATGCTAGTTCTCTTTCTCTTAAAATCACTGACATAATTAAATGATTCCTGATATAATCATGGAGGATTCCAAACAATGAGACATATACTAGTAATTACAAGGACAAAATAGAAATCTTTATAAGGACAAAAAAGACAAGTACTCTCTTACCACAACTTGAATGAAACTGCCTTCCCTTTACAAGCTCATGTATTTAAATGCTTGGTCCCCATTTGGTGAAACATTTTGGAAGGATTAGGAGATGGGGCATTATTGGAAAAGATGCATCACAGGGGGTGGACTTTGAGGCTTCAAATCCCCATACCACTCACAGTCATTTTTCTTTCTGCCTCTTGCTTGGAGATGAGATATAAACTTTCAACTATTGCTACAGTATCATGTCTGCCTGCTTGCTGTTCTCTCAACAGTGATAGTAAAGGACAATAATTCACTGAAACTGTAAGCCCTCAATAAACAGTTTCGTCCATGAATTGCATATTTCATGTTGTATTTTCACATGAATAGAAAAGTAACTAAGACACACATAATTCGATAGCATTGAATGAAGTTTGAAATTATCAAGAAAAGTATTGGTTATCAGAGACAGAATTTAAAATATCAGGATGGACAGAGAAACATTTCCAACATTTCCATGCTTTCAATATTTGTACTCCTGAAAAACTAAAATTAATAAAAATAAATAAAAATGAAACAGTATGGTAAGGTTAAATACCTTACCATACTTAGTCAAGTACAAAAAGAGCCTGCTTGAAATATATCTGAGATATATGATGTGATAGCTTGATTTGATAGTTAAATTAATATGTTATGAACTCCAACAAACTCTCTCCTAAAAGATTATTTCATTTTGTCTTTAGTATAACTCATTCTTCTGCACATATTATACTTAAAGGATGTATCCTTCTGTTTTCACTCAGTGGATACCAACAAGACTCATCTGCAATGAGGAAAAAGACAATTACAAAGGTTATAAATAAGACACTAAAATGTGCAAAATATCACATTGGAAGCACAACAGGAAAATGTTCAAGGACAACTTCCAAAAAAAAAAATTTCAGAATTATATATAATATAATCACAAGAATGTTGTGAATTTCAATTGATTCACATTTAATCAATCTCTAAACAAAGCAGTCACTATGTGTGCAAAACCATAATCTATGCAAATAAGCCTTCTCTCTTTTAACTGATCTATTTTTCTTTCTATCTGAAGGAATTCTGCGTATTTTACCTAAATGTATTCACTGAACAATTTCAGAGTGGAATTCTGAATCTAAGGGTTACTTCTTTGCATTTTCCTTATGTAACAATAGTAATACATACTCAAGAACCTTTACTGCACATCATAAGCCAAGTTAATGGAAAATCTTAGAAAACTTGACATCTCTGAAGAAGAAAAAAAAAGAAGATTAGGGAAGAACCTAAAATTTCATATGAAAAGCATATTCATCATGAGTACATAAGTCAGACTTTGCAAATCAATTAGGATATAATAGGGAATTGTGAGGATAAACATGCAAGCAAACAAAACAACAGAGTAAAAATGTAAGTGTATGTAAGTGTATGGCTAAATTCTGCCCTGGACCCTGACCACTAACATCTTTATGCAGCAAAGATAGCTTTTATTTGGGCCCCAGTTTGGGAAAACATTACACGGCCTGATCCTAATTATGGATGTATGATCTCTTTTTCTCTAAAGAGCACTTACTTTTAAAAGATCACTCATAAATTATTTTGTAAGCTCTTTGAGATGTATATTATTCAATTTCTTTCAAGACTTAGACTCCAGGCTTGTGTTTCTCAAGGACTTGAAAATCTTATTTTCAGTAGGAAACACATTATGATAAAGATTTTAAACCTAATTATCTTCCTAGTTCTAAATCTTTCATGAGAATTTGTTTTGGGTAGTGGATATGTACATAAAATATATTTAAAACAACTCCCATTATATATGTCTAGTCTAATTCTAACTTTAATTCCATTGCATTTTGTAGATTTTGGGTCTGGTTAATTTAATATATGGTGTTTTCATTTATTTGAAAGGATTTTGAAATAATAATAGTTATAAAATTTAAAAGGTAATAGATACAATGTATAAATTTGCCTGTCTACACTGTTACAAGAGACTCCAACATGTCTACACTGTTACAAGAGTCTTGCCTCATTGACATATATTGATTTCCTTTGATATTACATTATAAGATATAAGATGTAACTAAAAAATCAGGAGTCCTCCTATATACAAATGACAAATAGGCTGAGAAAGAAATCATGAGTACAATACCTTTCACAATAGCCACAAATATTATAAAATAACTTGGGGTAATTCTAACCAAGCAAGTGAAAGACCTGTATGACAAGAATTACAAGTCTTTGAAGAAAGAAATTGGAGAAGATATCAGAAGATGGAAAGATCTAGCATGTTCATGAATTGGTAGGCTTAACATAGTAAAAATGGCCATCTCATGAAAAGCAATCTAGAAATTCAACACAATCCCCTTCAAAATTCCAGCACAATTTCCAGATCTGAGAGAACAATATTCCACTTCATAAGGAAAAATAAAAAGCAAAAGATAGCTAAAACAATGCTGTACCTAGAAGAACTTCAGGAGGTGTCATCATCACAGATTTCAAGCTCTACTACTGACCTATAGTAATAAAAACCACATGATACTGACAAAAAAACAGACAGGTCGACCAATGTAATCAAATCTAATTCCCACACTCCAGTGGAAAACTGATTTTTTGATCGAGAAGACAAAATTATGCAATGGAAAAAGAAAAAAAATCTTCAACAAATGGTGCTTGACTAACTGGATGTTGGGATGTAAAAGAATGCAAATAGATCAATATCACCCTATGCAAATCTCAAGACCAAATGGATCAAAGACCTCAACATAAAACCAGATTCACTAAATCTAATAGATGAAAAAGTGGGGAATGGCCTTAAACCCATTATCATAGGAGACAACTTCCAGAAAAGAACAACAATAGTACAGGTCCTCAGGTCAACTATAAATAAATGCCTCATGAAATTGAAAAACATCTATAATCAAAGGACATTGCCAGTTAGACAAAATGGCAGACTAAAGAACAGGAAAATATCTTCACAAACCACACATCCTACAGAGGGCTGATTTCTAAAATACATGAAGAACTCTAGAAAAAAGACATAAACAAACCAAATAATCCATTTTTTAAAAAAGGGTACAAGTCTAAATATTGAATTCTCACCAGAGGAAGCTCAAATGGCAAAGAGGCACTTAAAGAAATGCTCAATATCCTTAGTTGTCATGGAGATGGAAATCAAAAAGATTCAGATTCTATCTTACACCTGTCAAAACAGCTAAGAACAATGACACAGTAAATAGTAATAATAGTAATAATTTAAATAAGATAATTCAGCCACATTTGGCTTCATCCTAAGACTAAGGAATGACAATCTTTCAGTAATTCTATATTTGAAAAGAAACTGAAGGAAAACAATTTGAGAATCAAAACTGCCATATTTGTAAGAGCTGTGTAAAATATCCTACACATCTGACATTCTCCATATTTGCCTTTGATCAAGACAAATGATTTGTGAGTATATTTTAACAAATATATTTTATGTATATTTGCTCAAATACAACGAATGGTGTACAACTAATTGTTATGTACACTTTAAAATCATGGTCCAGTAATACAAA
This sequence comes from Lophiomys imhausi, assembly GCA_907164525.1. Taxonomy (NCBI): domain Eukaryota; kingdom Metazoa; phylum Chordata; class Mammalia; order Rodentia; family Muridae; genus Lophiomys; species Lophiomys imhausi. The sequence continues at coordinate 10,292,058 of CAJQZJ010031962.1, read as the reverse complement.
CATTAGACCTTAATATTTCTGAGTCACCTATCACTCTAAGCAATATAGCTGCAGACACTGTGTGGTTGTATTTAAAAGATGTTTCCCTATGGCTGTGACTGTCAAGTCTAGCTAATGTACCCACCACAGCATAAAATTCACCAAGAAAGCTTCTTTTTTATTTATTTACTTATTTTTTCTTTGTTATTCCTTCCAACTTCCTCAAAATCTAGGGATATATATTTTGCCAGAGACATATGACACATTTGTTTGTATATTATGATATACTAGAGAGTATAGGACATTGTTTCTCTTTCTTTTGTTTGTTTTTTGTTGTTGTTGTTTTAATTCTTTTAACAATTGGATCACGGTCCCCTCCCTCATGTCTTCCCAATAAGATCCTCTCACTCCAGTTCATCAAGTCAGATCAGGTCTAGAAGCAACTTCTTCTATTGAGGTCAGATATTGAAACTGCAATCGAGGAAAATTATCAGCAAACTGGAAAAACATAGTCCGTGTCACAAGACAGTCCTCTCTCTGCTTGTTAGGATATTCATGTGAAGATCGAGCTGACAATCATTGCATATGTTTGTGGAGCCTTGGTCCATTCTGCCTAGTGTTTGATTGTGGGTTTCAGCATCTGTTTTATCCATTCCTGGGTGTATCCTCTCATAGGACCTTTATGCTGGGCTCTTGTCTGCAAACATATCAGAGTATCCTTTGATACATGTTTAAAATTATCTCCCTGAGGGGAAAGATGGTATGATCTTAATTAAGTTGTTCTCTATAATAATGTTAATGCAAAATACTATTTCTGTCACTTAGCTTATATGTGTAATATATATAAACCTCATTACCATCCATTCAATTCAAGTGACTTTAGTTTACCAGGGTCAGTCAAAAGGAAATGGAATATAAGTCCTGAGTAAGGACCAGATTCCAATAACATTGGCTTAGGATACCAATTTTCATGCTCTTACCTGAAAAATACTATCAAAATGAGTCCACACACATCCAACGGTGCCCATAATAGAAACTGTTATTTTTTTTCAATTACTTTCCTAACCTGAAAGTTCTGCTAGGGTAGGAAGTAGCCCCCAATCTATCTACAAAACCTTCAACCCAAAATTTACTCTGCATACAAGATGTACAGGGATAAAGTTAGAGCTGTGGTTAAGGGAATGGCCAAACAACTTGAGAGCCACACCATGGGAGCGTGACAATTCCTGACACTATTAATGATACTCTGATATGGTGACAGACAGGAACTATCCTCTAAGAGGCCCTACCCAGTAGCTGATTGAAACAGATGCTCATACCCACAACCAAACATGAGGTGGAGCTCAGGGAGTCTTATAAAGAGTGGCAAGGAGAATAGATAGACCATGAGGGGACAAGAACTCCACAAAAAGATCAACAGAGTCAACCAATCTAGTCCCTTGTGGGCTTACAAAGACTGAAGCTCCAACCAAAAAAGCATGTTTGAACTGGACCTAGACGCTCCTACAAATATGTACCTGATAACCAGGTTGGTCTTCATCTAGATATCTAGCAAGTAGAGCAGGGAATGTCTCTGACACAGATAGACTCTGTTGCCTGTTTGTGGATCACTTTACCCTAACTGAACTGCCTTGTTTGTCCTCAGTGTAAGAGGATGCTTTTACTCCTGATGCGATTGGAGAGCCAGGGTGGAATGATGACGGGTTCTCCTTTGCTGAGGAGAAGGGAAGCAGGGTTTCCCTTTTCTGAAGAGGAGAGGAGGGGGTTAAAGGGAGAAGAGGGTGGGAGAGTGGGAATGGATGGAGAGGAGTGAGTTGATATGATCAGGATGTAAACTGAATGAATTAATGAATAAAAATATAAATTAAAAAAAGAAATCAAAACAAACAAACAGTTAAGTGACCAAAAAAATTATGGGGAGGAATAATCCCCTGAAGAAGAAGCCTTTTCTTTCATCATTGTGTCTATTCACATCTGTTCCAATATGTGTAAATATGTCTTTTATATAATGTTAAGAAAACAGAATTTGTTGCTTACTCTGGAGAGTCCCTCAGCTCTTGTCAATGATTTTCTTCTGAGATCTTAACAAGAGGCTTTAAATTTCAGTAAAGAGTGTTTTTCCTTTGGGGAACTTATGAAGAGCTTACAGTAATTCACTCCCAGATATTACTTCAGCATATCACTGTGACACACTAGCCGTTAAGTAATTTTAGCAAAGAATTCTGTAATGACATACTGTTGTAAAGAGTTGTACTAATCTTAATAGTATGAACTGACTGATATCAATCTTCAGAAATATTAGCAAAATATTATTATGCTGTTGAATTTCTCTTGCTTTTCATGAATTTACTTTTGTCACTACTTCAATCAAAATTAATTAAGCTGAGGACCTCATTGATTTTTATTGTAAGCTATACTGTGATGTGTATTTTTATATTTATGAAAGTCTTAGTTTGTACTACTTTAACTTACTTGTACCCATGTCAACATTGGAGAAAGAAAATGAAATATTGACAGCCTATTTTTGAGGACTTACATGAAAATAAGTCTAGATAAAATAACATGATTCAATCAGACCATTCATTGCTTTCACTCTTTAAACATTTAATTGATTGTGTTAGTTCTATTTTTCCTTTTTGTGCATTAAATAATAATAAAATAGTACAAGAGGAAGACTGACTTCATTCTAGGAACTTTTCTTAAGTATTTCTTATAACACAATTCAAACACAAACCCTCGAATTAGATGTTGTGCTATTAAATTTGAGCATATAGAAATATAAGTAGGTACACATTCAGCACAGCATTTGCGAACATGTATTCTGGAACAAGTTTATGAATTATACTCTGAGATATGATGGATATTGTCTACATGACCTGAATCAACTCTTAACTATTAGTCACTACTCATTTAGTATCTTTATGCCACTTCCTATATTTCGAGAAAAAATAATAGCATTTTAATTAGAAACCTTAAATTATATTGCATGATTGTAATTGTATAGACAATTATTTTATTGAGACCTGCTCCTATGTAGTCCAGGCTAGACTTTACTTAATATATAAGTGGGAAAGATTACTGATATTTCTGTACCTTGCACCTGACAAGATTATATATGTTCAGTGCTAATAATCAACTGAAGGCCCTGTGCATGCTCACTCAACCAGCTGCTTAGTTACACCCCTGACCTATTTACATAAACTTCTGAAGTAGACAAAACCAACCCAGAATAGACTTTGAATAGAAAGCTGTTATAATAGGTACTGACTAAAAATAAAGATCGAGACGTTTCAGTGGTAAATGAATGTATACTTGATCATGATATGATGGTAAACAATACAGAGGTACTCATTAGTCAAAAATCGTCACTAATTTTCCGCATTACATCTTAGTTCTTTATAAGTCTTTATATGTTCTATATGTAATTTTTCCTAAATATTTTGCACATTATCATAAAATATTCATTCATCTTATTAAGCATAGAGTAAATGCATCATAAAATTGAAGCAACAGATGAGTGGCTTCGGTAGTCAGGGCTTGATCTTGGCTCTCCTTTTCCAACTGTCTTGATTGCTGGCTTTTCTCTTTACCTTCTTTCCCCCTGCCTTAATTTGCACACAGATGTGAAAGAGAACGTAAGTTCTGTCTTAAAAGAGCTGAAAATAGAGCTCTCAGTGGGCTGGCTTAATTTGTCTTTTCATCTATAAATTGTGAGTTAGAATCTGCTAACATCTCCATAAAGATTAAGCTACACTGGGAATGTATTGTTCCTGACACAGAAGCTTGGGGCAGTCTGACTTTAGATACACTTGAATCTGGAGGGTAAGTTTGTGATATTTAGACTAACATATTCTCTTTTTCATCTACTGACTATGGTTTCTTTGCATTTTGTTCTTTCTTTTCTGTTCTGCAGGAGACTTCTTCATCATGCCAGGGAAGCAGGTAATAATCAGTTACTGGCATATGTATTCATCCTAAAAGAAGATAAACCCTCTACTTTCTTACAAATGTCAGATATTGTATTTTAGCTAAAACTTGCCAGATACGAACGGCTATTAGGGTTATAGACTTCTGAGAGCTCAACGGAGTCATTTTCATTCCACTGTGGAAAGTGATTACTTATCTAGAACAATTCGAAAATCTAGAGACCTTGGTAAAATCATTTCTCTTTGATCTCTTTATAGAGTTGCATATAAACACAGAGCCACTGTGATATTTTGTTTTATGTTGTATTAGCTGTGGATCAAACAAGTGCATCCCATTGAGCTCTTCAGTTACATCTTGATAAAAAGTAAGAGTTTTTCACCACTATACTTCAGGCTACAGGTAATTTCCTTTCAATCCTTACAGAGTCCAGCAATTTTTCACTTTTCACTTTAGGGAGCCACTTCTGATGTTAAAACAAAACAAAAATAAAGTTCTAAAATAAGATTGAGTGCCTGCCTTATTTTTCAGCTACTTCCATCCACAGCTTGCTCTAATCGAACACAGAACAGTTGTAAAGTCTCCAGGAAAAGGAATAGTCAAATGTTTTCTAAAATCTTTTTTCAATACCTTTGTTCATTCACTGCAGTTTACCCTATGTCATTAAGTGTGAAGAAAATAAACAAATGAAAAATCAAATTAGAATGACTACATTTCTGTAGCCATACAATGTGGTGTTTATTGCCAAAGAACATGGAATTTGTTTCTGTTTGTCTCTAGAAGTATGTAAAAGAAATAAGCATGTTGAAGTGGTGGTGGTAGAAACAGCACATGCCTTTAATCCCAGCACTCTGGGGGCAGAGGCAGGTAGATGTCTGTGAGTTTGAGGTCAGCCTGGTCTACAGAGCAAGTTCAAGGACAGTCAAGGCTACACAGAGGAACACTGTCTCAAAAAAACAAACAAACAAACAAAAAACAATAACAAAAAAGAAATAAGCATGATGAATGAGTCTAAAATAAGTATCAATCCTAGCCATATTCGATATTATTTGTAATTTGTCACAATGTGAAGTTTCCTGGGTATACATTTTTTTTTCTTTTTTTGTGAAATATTGCTTGCTGTGTGGCTTTCCTTTTTTGCTGTTTGTTTGTTTTTCAACATAACATTTTAATTTATTTTTCTGGGAATTTCACGTCATTCAACCCTGATCACTCTCACTTCCCAGTCCTTCAATGTCTGCCCCCCCATCTTGTGATCCCCTCAAAAGTACAAATAATAAAAAGTAAAATAGGAAAAAAATCCAGTTTATGTTACTCATATACTCACTGGAGAATTGTCAAACTTTCAGTGGCCTGACCCTTAAGTGAATCTTTCCTCTCCAGCATCCCATCAGAAGTCATGAGTTGTGAAGAGCTACCCTGCAGCATCCCCATCACATCTTTCTCTCCAGTGCTTCCTGTCTAGGCTATTACTTTTTATAGGAAGGAGATGGGATTGTCACTGAAGCCTTCTATGTCCCTCCCTCCCAACTGTGCATCTGCAGTCATCAATATCAGCAAAACTAGCCTCCTCCTTGCTCTTCACAGTCAGTGGGAACACAGATCATAGGCCTTCACATGGTTTCCGGCTTCCATGAAGACTGCCTGTTGAGGCAGGTGCAAACTGTGTGCTTTGTGGCTGCCTTACCATAGAGAAATAATACTGGACATATATATTGTTGAGTAATTGTACTTTCTTGTCCTCCAGAGAACAAATTTGTCTTTTGTTTTAGATCTAAAGTTCTTTGTATTCACCCATTGACTTATGGCCAGTTAAGATGAAAAACAAACCTAAGTATTTGTTTTTATACAGAAGAGTTAACTGCTGTTCAAATCTGTCCTTTTAATCCATGGATTTCTTTGTGTTTACATACCAGGGTAGTGATTCATCCATATAGTAATGATCTGTTGTGTGCTCTCTTTGCAAAATAATGAACGATTAATTCTGTTTCAACCATATGAAGAAAGTTGCTTTCTTTTAACTGAACACAAACTTAATTAAAAGAAAATCTAATGAAAATAATTGATGTTTACCAAATGTTTATCAGACATCAAGTATAATGTCTTAAATATCTGTAGAAGTGTCACATAGATGCATGTTGGAGTCAGACAGAGCTCAACTTGCTTCTAATCTTCATGATGATGTAAATCAAGCTACCTCCATTGAGTATTTTACATGAAAACTGCAAATAACATCAGTGGATTTTAGTGATTTTAATAATAGTTATTTAAATTAACATGCAATACAAAAAATACCTGCTCTCATTATACCACTACTCTGTGTATTCTTGAAGAAGAAGAAGAAGAAGAAGAAGAAGAAGAAGAAGAAGAAGAAGA
>CAJQZJ010031962.1:10205075-10285769 GCA_907164525.1 Lophiomys imhausi | reverse complement strand
GAAGAAGAAGAAGAAGAAGAAGAAGAAGAAGAAGAAGAAGAAGAAGAAGAAGAAGAAGAAGAAGAAGAAGAGAAATGAAAGAAACTTAAACCATTCAGCCATGAGCAACCTACTAGTATTTTGCCTAGAAAAAAAGACTGCATTCATGCAGGTGATCTTGGGACCAGAAAACTAGCAACCTTCTTTTGCAGAATCTCAGTCTCTCAGATAAAGGAATTTTAAAATAGACTCAGAAGGAAGCTTGAGATGAACTTTTGTTTTAAAGTTTGAGAGAAAAATAACAGAACTAGAAAATTGTAGTTACAACAGCTGCCATGAAGAGGTATGTGGACACAAAGAGAATGAAAGCGAGGAATTTGGGATTTGAGATTACAAAAATAGGCAAGCTCAGCACTGAAAATCTATAAGTACCTGAACAGAGGATGGTGAGAGAAAGTATGAACACCCATAACCTCAGAGTAAACAGGTTTAGGACTTGGGTCACTGCATATAAGGGTAAGAAAAAGGGTTGATAAGTGAAATGTCATACTATTATGAGTTTCAGCTCAGAAACAATGGGCAATTGTAGGAGCATGGCTTTGTTAGCAGGTACAGTGAGGAAGGATTTTCTGGGATATTGTTGACACAAAAATAAAGTTATCTCAAATTATAAGAGATAGTTTATTCTGGAGCCAAATATGAGTGGTCGTGGCATGGGAACACATATTTAAATTAGCTGAATACCATCTTCCAAGGTGGTATCATTTTCATTAAGTTTCTTTCTTAGTGAAAGAACTGAAAGTAATCGTAAATCAAGTTTTTTTTTAAAAAAATATATTGGTGGAAACATCAGGTAACAAATTAAATATAATCAAAAAAGTCTTTGCTATCAGCCTCAGATTCTATTTGATTATATTTATAGTATTTTTGTTCAGAGAAATTAACAGTTGTTTGTACATACAGAAGATAACTAAAAGTTATTAAGAACTCAGATCAAACACAAGATGGACAATGAATAGCAATTGAATGAAATAAGATTGTCTAAATAATTTCTCTTCCAATCTATAACATTCTCTTTCACTAAAATCAAGGAAATTCTGTTAAATTAATTAGGCAAGTAAATTGCTTAACAAAGATATGCCCCTTTTCAGATATATTCAGAGCACATTGAATAAGCATGTGCCTCAAGAAGCAGACAGTTACTCCCTCTTTTTCAACATTTCTTCAGGCATATCAGCTCATGAGGGATTTCTGCTATCCTGGTGATAGAAAGGCTGATTCTGATTAACATTTTTCTTTGTTTGGAAACTGGATCTCCCTCTGTAGTCCAGGCTGTCCTAAATCTTACCAGCAATGGAGGAGTATTTCCCCTTCTCCACACCCTCGCCAACATGTGCTGTCATTTGTGTTTTTGATCTTAGCCATTCTGACAGGTGTGAGATGGAATCCCAGAGTCATCTTGAGTTGCATTTCTCTGATGATTAAGGATGCTGAGCATTTCTTCAAGTGTCTCTCAGCCATTAGGGATTCCTCTTGTGTGAATTCTCTGTTTAGCTCTGTTTCCTGTTTTTTTTTGTTTGTTTGTTTGTTTGTTTGTTTGTTTGTTTGTTTGGTTTGGTTTGGTTTGGTTTTTTTATTGGATTGTTTAGTTTCTTAGCATTTAATTTCTTGAGTTCTTTGTAAATTATGGGTATTAGCCTTCTGTCAGATGTGGAGTTGGTAAATGTTTTGATTTTATGAACAGTTCACACAGGGATGCATCACTAAGTATAATGGTCCTTTTTTTTTAAAACTAACTGGCATTTAGAATAAAACACAGGATGTATTCATACTGTTCTGCACTTACCTGAGCTAGACCATCAATGTTCACCATTTCATAACTACCAGTGTGCACGGTTGTGGACAAGTACACAGTGACTGTATTATGCTCTATGTTATTATGTGTATCCTTTATGAGTTTTCAAACAACAACAATGTTCCCAAAATGTACCTATTTCCAAATGATGTACAATTGGGCATTGGAATATTCAGTATAGCACAGGGAATTGTAGAATTATGAGAAATAAGATAATTTGCCTAAAGTTATGCTTGCAATTAAAACCATTTGAACCCAATTGTGTAAAGCAAGTTTGTGTTTTATTGGGACCATTTAACCTACATTTACTTCTCATTTTCTGATTTCTATTAGATAACAATTGCTCTTCTTTTCCTACTATTTATTCTATTTTGTGCATGCAGAATATAGGCTTTAAGTCTATATCATAATAATATCCTCATTTAATGGCTACCACTACTACTTGCTGGGTTGAGAATAGAAATGAGAAATTATTCCAATTAGTTTTCAGCAAATCTATAAATGTTATTAATATTATATTTTATAGTGAGAAATTCACAGAAGTTAAAGATTTTCTTATGATCAGGCAACCAATGTGAGGAAGATTCATTGTTCAATACCATGTCTATTATATGGTAAGCTTTTGATATTTTAAAAATGTATTTATTTTTATTTGGTGTGCATTGGTGTTTTTCCTGTATATATGTCTGTGTGAATGTGCAATATCTTGGAGTAACAGACAGTTGTGAGCTGCCATGTGGCACTTGGAATTGAACCCATGTCCTCTGGAAGAGCAGTCAATGCTCTTAACTGCTGAGCCATCTCTCCACAACACTGCCTCCCAATCTGGGTCGAAAGACGTTAATTTTTCTTCTTTAGGAAATGTTTCTCCTCTTAGCCCTCATATGACTGATGAACTGAGGAAGGGGCCTGATAAGTGGAGGTACCCCATACCAGAGTAATAGGATAGGTGGGAGCAGGGATAGACAGTAAGAGAGTGGTACTGGGAGGGGTGGAGGGAGAGGGCTGTGATGGAGATGTAACTTGAAACAATAAATAAACTTAAAAATAATGCGTCTCTATTCCTCTCTCTTTCATGCATATACCTTATAAAGGGGAGCTTGGTTCTGGACAGGAGCAGGATGAGAGTTGGGGGGGGGGGTGTCTCTGACATGGACTCTGTTGCCAGTTAATAGTGTGACTTACACTAACTGGGTGACTTTGTAGGGTCCCAGTAAAAGAGCCCTATCAGTCCTCATGTGACCTGATGAACCTAGGTGGGTTGATAAGTTTGGGGCTCCCCTCATCTGAGAAAAGGAGGAATGGAATGAGATGGAGAAGATTATGGGAGGGTAAACACGGTGGGGAGGAGAGAGAAAGATGCAATTTGGATGTAACTTGAATAAATGAATAAAAAGAAAGAGAAAGTAGGAGAGGAAGAGGGAAAGAGAGAGAGAGAGAGAAATGTTTCTGCAAGCATGAGATGGCTCTTACCTCTGCTCTAAGAGACAATTTATTGGCTATATGACATACAATTATGACTTCTAGCTTTTTTTACTCCATTAAAGATATTAAAGGAGTGAGAGGCTGAAAAGGCAAGCCATCTCCTTTTGCTGATTATTTCTTCAGAATAATTTAGGTTGCTAAAATTGTCTCATTTTCTTATAACTTTCAAGAAAGCTAATCTGGAAACCTTTTGAGGCAAGGAACATGAATTTCTGGACTTTTTCCACTTTGTTTCTACTTATTTCCACAAATAAAAGATAGGCACATATTTGAAAGTACGTACCATTTTCTAATTAGTTCATAAGCTCTTCTGTTTAATGATAGTAGTGTAAATCTGATATTTTATGCTAAATAACTATGGAAATCTCATGATGACAAATACATTGGAGCATTCAATAAGAAAAGACAGAAAAAAGTAAAATGTTTATTTCAATTACCCAATATGGGGCTCTGATTTTATTTATGTCCATTATAAAAAATGACATCACAAACAGAACATGCTAAAAGAAAATTAAAGTTAAATGAAGTATGTAGGGAATAATCTAGCATGATTAAATGTTCTAAAATTTGACTGAATAAAACAATTAAATATATATACATATATTTAATAGATATGCCAATATTTCTTTCATCTTTACATTAATTAACCAACCATAAAGACAGTAACCAACCAGCCAAAGATATTAAACACAGCTTCACACATCTACTAAATAGTGATAAGGAAAAATTCACATTTTCATCATGATCTTTAAGGATAATCCTTTGGATGCTTACATTATACAGAGGATAAGCTACACCTCATGTCACTTTCACATGTGATTAATTGAAATTGTCATTTTAAGAAAAGACCACAGAAAACCCAGCTATTGACATCATGCCTAAGGCACTGTTGTTACTTTGTTACTAAAGATTTAGAATCTGAACCTGAACCCAGCCTTACTTACAAGCTAGGCTTATTTTTCAGTTTCCAAATTAGCTAAGTTAGTAGTAGGCAAAAGCAGAAAAAGTTTCAACGTGACGAGGGTGGAAAGAGAAACAAACATATCTGTTCATATCATTCCCCAAAGTCTAACTTTTCAGTCCTGACTGGATATTTGAGTTTAGATATAGGAGAAGGATATGTGTCACTATGCAGTCCTGAAAAAACTATCATCCCATGCATCATTGGACCACTCTCAGTCTCTCCAAGTAGTCTGGTAATGTTTCCAAAAATTCCTGTAGAGAAACTTATCCTGTGGTTAATACCAGTTTTTAGCATGTTTTCCCAGAATGAGATACATGGGCGAATTTCAGTTACTTGGGGTGCACTATATCTGAAACATTTGATAGCCAAATAGAAGAACATAATTGTCCCTTCAGATGAACTTCACTCCTGCCAGCTTGGCCACAGCATTCTAAAATGATTATCAGAGCTTCTTGAGGCAGCTCCATCATATTTAATTTTTAATTTCCAGGATTCTCTAGGATACAGGACTGTCTCAGTTTGTATTGCTGAAAATCATTGAAAAATAGCATTCATGTTCTGATTTCATATATGAGAAAATCAGCTTCAGTATTCATCAGAGGTATTATATAAATGAAGGTTGTTGATTTTTAATTTCACTGATTATTTTAGGACATTGTAGAAAAAAAGTTCCTGTAACTTAGAATACATGAAGGGTCTGAAATAGTTAATATTTTAACAAGTTAGCTGCTACCATAGAAGAAGACTTCAGGAGTCCGCTTAATACCATGATGTTCACATTTAACAGTTGTTAAATATTTGAACATTTATTGATTTCTGAATCAGTGAACTGCACCTTCATCTTGTATGTAATACAGAGATATTCTATAGCTAAATGCATCATCAAATGCTATACTTATATTCTGCTTCCCCCATTTTATATCTTTCTACCTGTGGTTGTGATATTTCTCTGGGATAATGTTATCAACACTTCAGGAAGGGACTGGTTCATAAGGATCACTTAGATAAAATTTAAGGACATGAGACACTGTCAGATAATCAACATGAAACATGTTCTTTTTCCTCATCAATTCCTTGTTTTGGCAAAGCAATTAGAATACACATAATGATAGTATACATATGTTCCACGATGTGTTGGTACAGTTTCTGTATGTGTTATGTGACAATCTAATTAGATCAGTTTACCAGTCTCCTTGGATTTTTGCCATTTTTATGTCAAGTAGTTTATTTTAACCATCTAACCTGAGCTAGCTAGTTCAAGTTTCCATTGATGTGGAAGGTGAGTTTTACAAAATGGATAGCACCGAGCACTGGATGCTGGTGCCCTACTCCAGTTGCTTGACTTTTTCACATTTGTGCTCCCAAGCATCTACATTTGGCTTGTCTTATGGAGGAAACAAAGTTGTAATCAGAAGGACAGGATGAAGGAATGTTTCTAGAATAAACTTTCACTTGTAATTATTCATTTAGGAGTCAATCAGTAGCCATGGATGTGTGATAATAAGGAACCAAGAGAACTGTATAGAAAAGTGAAAATAGAAGTAGGTGTTTTGTAAGGATGACACACGACATTACAGTAGGTAGCTTTTATGAGAAGCTAGGCAACCAGAATGTAGTCCTCTGACCAGAAATCCCTCCGAAGGTCAAAACTGTTAACTGTCATTCCTACAGTAATATCAGTCACACAGAAAAGCACAGACAGGTTGGTAACTGTTTCATTGTCTCAGTGGGAAAATGCCAAGGCATCCCATGAGAAATATCTGCTGTGTTCTTCACTGTTCACTTCCAAAAAGTAGCCATTTCATGCTATAATAATATTAATGTTTACCAAGGAACAAAAATGAATGTTCAAAATATCAGCCTTGACATAATCAAAAAACCACAACTTATTTTGGGAAATAAGAATCTTGACCAAAACAGCCACCTACTTTGAATCATTGCTGATTACTGAGCCATTTCTTTTTCTCTAATTGACTCCCTAGTGTCTGGGCTGCAGATAGTAAAACTCACTGCACTTTAACTTTTGACCTCAACTCATTCTCAAATGCCTACAATTATGTAAGTTATCTTTTATTTGATGGAAAAGCCAGAGTTTTTTTTTTTCATACACTCATTCCATCTGAGTATACCTATAAGCACACGTGCACCTGTTTTGAAATTAGCATAAAATTATCTTGTCTTCACTGACATTCCCTTATAGATAGAGCACTTTAAATATGTGAATAAGCAGTTATTTTCAACACATCACACACCAAAACTCAGGTGAAGCTCCCTTTCTTATATTTTGGTTGTCAAGTCTCTAGCCCGAAGCTCCCTTTCTTACATATTAAAATAGGTTCACATTGCACATATTATACACACACACACACATATATATGAACTTGCAGTGATTTGTTAATCTCCTGTCCAAACAACATGAAATGAGTATTTAATTATACCTGCAAATACTTATCTCCCTTTCATTTGTTTTCCTCCTGCTCATTAACAGCTTCTCTAAAATATAAGAAATAAAACAAAACACCCACCCCACTCCCTCACATATTTCTTCTGGATCCTTCTGAAACATCTTAAAGTAATTCTAGTAAATATTTTTTTTTCATATTCTGTGTTATGTCCTTCTGGGAATCAATGCTGTCAGAAAGCCCCTTCTGTTTTTTGTTTGTTTTTTCCACTGTTTAAATTTCTTTGCATTTAAAATAAGTTTTAAAACTTCAGTGAGTCTTCTAGTTGTCATTTTCAAGAGGGTTTAGCTAAATCATTTATTTTAATTGACAAATAATTATGTCTACTTACAGAATAAAACACAAAGATGTTTGATGATACAGGTGCACATTGCATAATGGATGAATTGTGTAACTAGCTTCACCTGTCACTTAATACTCTCTTTGTTTCATGGTGAAAACATGTCAAATCTACTCTCTTAGCTATTTTTAAATGTGTTAAAATATCTGTAGCCACTATGCTGTAACACAATTTTCAGAACTTACTCCTTCTAAACACTTAACCTCATTTACCCAGAACTTCATTATGGCCCAGGCTTCCTTGGGGTATGCTAGTTATAACTCTAATCTCAACTTCAGTAAGTTTCATTTCTTTACATTCTCTCATTAAATGAGATATGGGTATATTCCTTTCTCTAGCATATCTCCCTGAAATAATGCCTTCTTGGCCTCCAAGCACCTTTCCAAATAGAAATTTTTTATGTTTTATGATCATCAGTTGTTTCTGCTACAGATGTAGTTGGTCCTGTGGGAACGGAGCCAAAAAAATGAGGTGGACTAAAGTTTCACGCAATAGCCAATCTTTATTCAGAGCCTCAGTTTATTCTCTGAGGGTTAAGAAGTGTCACACAAGAAAGTTCTCATGAGTTCAAGCTGTATATAATCAAAAGGAAAGCTGCAGAAAAAATATTTTCAATAGAGGCATAAAAGGGATAATTTAAATATTTAACTGAATAACAAAAGCAACCAATGATGAGTTATCTCAAGTAAACCTACTGTTACCTGCTACACCAGGGAAGAACACAAAAAACAAATTCCAAGAATTCCTTGTTTTGAAGAAACTGGGGTTACAAGACTCTTGTATTGTTTTCTTGGAATGTTCCCACAAGCACCTAGATTTCTCCGCACATAACTCTATTGCCTAACCACGTTCTGACTTCATTCACAGTTTCAGTTGGCTCTGTGTCTTGGCTGCCCACATATAAACTTACAAGAAATTTCAACATACAACTTCTTCTTGAGATAGTGCAAGAACTTTGTCTGCAAATGTACTTAAGCAAGGAATTCCTGAATGTAGTGAATCTGTCTTAGAGCAGTCACAGGACTGTTCTGTTCTGACTAATTCTTTACAGTCTGTTACAAGAAATAATGTTTTGCCTCTTTTGGAAAAATTATCATGAATTATGAAGTTTCAGTGACATGGTCACTTTTGTTCAAATTAGTGAGTTGAAATTAAATGAAGTATTCTAACTAAAAACACTTGACAGTGGAGTGCTTAAAATCTTCCTTATGCAAAACTGTCAGTGTTTATAGTTGTGGGAATTAGATTTCACTTTCCACAGGTATGTAGCCTCTTCCCATGAGGACTGGTGGTGGGGCATGATTGGTGAGTGTGCTGATTCTCTCGTTTGTTATATCCTCTACCTTCCCGTGGTGGAACTGTAGGCATACACAACTCCCTCTTGTTTATACTGGTTTCATGCCTGCTGGACAGGCACTCTACCAGCTGAGCTATATACTCAGGAAAGAATATGTTTTTTGAGGAAATATAAACATCAGAAAATGCTACTTGGAAATTTACCAACACATTATAGTAAAAAGCTTACTACTTGAATATACACTACATCAGATAAAGCTCCAAAGGATATGATATGATAAAAATGTTATCTTATCTTTTTTATCATATTCTATCAATATGATAAAAAAATCACAAAGACGAGGAAGAGTGATATAGAAAGTGAGAGGGTGTATGTGTCTGTGTGTGTGACTTTCTCACCCTTATTGTCCACCTGCTATGTATAATGACATTGACAAGCAATATATTCCAAATATTTAATTCATATTTCTGGGAATATCCACAATCCAAATAAAGATTAAAAGAGAAGAAAAAAGTCCAAAACTGAATGTAAATTTTATTAGTTGGAAATAACAATGAAGGGATATGTTCTAGAATTATTTTTAATAGAAAATAATTTAGTTGGTTTTATCCTTTCTGTGGGTTTTAATGTGGCTTGTGTACAATTTGCTGTGGCAGTTGTCTTAGGCATTCTTAATAATGACTGATATTGTGCAAATTAAAACATGTGCAAAGTCATATTATGTGATCAAAATATATCTTAAAATCTAAGATATATAGCAATAATCACCAGTTTCTTTGCATTTAATATCAATTTAATTTGAAGAAGTAAATGTTAGCATTTTCTGTCTAGTTCAAACAAAAACATTTATTATGAACATAAATATGATATATTTCATTGAATATATTCATTATATGAGAATTCCAAGTGCTGCTGAAGGGAATGAAAATTATTAAAAGACCCCCCCTAAGTCGGCAATAGAGCCAGGCCAGCTGCCAGGTCCCAGGAACTTAGCTAACCCTAAAAAGGGTGGAACCAAGAATAAAGGTCAATTGGGCCACCGCCCCCAGGGTTTCAGGAACTGGCTGACCGCAAAGTAGATAACAAAACGAGATTAGATTCATTCCTGAGAAAAACAGATGTAGGATGTTTCCTGCTGACTAACTAATGGGCTGGTACATTCCACTGGTATTCCCCCTCCCCCTTGGGTTGTGGTAAACAATGGGCTGGGCTGATACTTCCCAATTGTAATTTCCCCCACCCCCTTAATCTGTGGTGCTCCCCTATAAAATACTCTACTCTCCCCCAAATCGTGGTCGCGGCTCTACTTCTGCATGGGATACGAGTGGCGCCCTCAGTGCACTGAGCCCCCCCTTCCCCCCCTTCCTCCCCCAAAATAAACCTCTTGTGATTGCATCAAGATGGTCTCTTGCGAGTTTTGGGGCGGCTGTGATATCCTGAGTGTCGGGTGAGGAACTTCCTTCCCCCGGGTTTTTCACTGCTAACATTGACTTTAATACTATGACAGTGGCAATTCCATTGAGATTCCTAACAGATGCATATATACTATATGGTTTGCTTTGAATCTATCTATTTAAAATGTTTCCACTGTAAAAATATTGACCATTATAGAGTAGATGTCTGTGTTTTTTTAACAAAATATTTTTACTCTGGTGCTGTTAGGAATTACAAGTTACATATACACTTTACAATGAATTATCTTATGTGGCAGATGCACATTAAACATATAACGCAAAAAGAAATGCAGCAGAGAATCATTTAAAAGGGCAATAAATGTATTTTTAATAATGTTTGTGGATTGTTATTTAAAATATTTTACAAGTCAAGTAAGTGTTACATTTTTCATAAAGAGAGAAGTTTGGATATCCTATTATTAAATAATAATTTAAATGTTTAATGTCTTGAGACAGATAAATGTCATTAGTTTGCTGTTGAACATCCTCAGAAGAAACCTGATATATGCTAACTTAAAAAAGCAAAAGAAATAAAACTAGTGTTTGTTCAGAATTACTGAAAAAGACATAAAGTACAACAAAGAAGGCATTGTGGGGGATATCGGAGTTCTATTGCCTGGTTTTTGATTAGAACATAATCTCAATCCATCATTCGGTGTCAGACATTCTAGTATGCTTCCAATATTTCTGACATAATAAGTTGTTAATTTTGCTCATGTTTTATCAACTACATTTTCTATCATGTATTTAAACCAAGACCAGATCAACTATCTGTTCTTATACATATCCATTTTGTTCACTGCTATGTTAATAGTATATTTAACAAAACATTTTCTGTTTAAAACATTTTGATTGCAACCTAAAATTTTTCATCCAACAATTCCTAAGCCTATTTTATTTGTATTACCTGATTCAATCTATCATTGGAATTTGAGAGAAAAATCTATAAGAAATGATGAAATCCATGCCATACAACACAGGTTTCTGATAATCTTTATTTCAGCACACTTACATTATAACCGCTTTTCTTTGATAAATCGACAGCTTCAACAAGTAAGTGCTGAAGACGAACAGGATTATATTTACAGAAGACCAATATCTAATTTATCTTTGAGTTTACAACTATGACATACCACATAAAACCATTATTGTTTTAGTCTAAGATGGCCTGATTTCTCTTATAAGACCTGCCCCCAAAAGTTAAATTGGAAAATCAATGAATAAAATTGGAAGGATCCCAGCTCCTTCAATGAGTACATTTGATTACAAATAACAAAAATTGTGGTCACTCTTCTTACTCTGTTTAACAACAGACAGGAAACCACAGGAACAAGTGCAAATCCTGATGTCTGGAAGTACTGATTTCTGCTTAGGGACTCTTGCTTTTCTCTTTCAGTAGGATAATCCATTAGCACCTGGAAATGTAGAACACTAATCTTCTGCTTTCCATAATTTACATATATCTCTCAAACAGACTACATTCAGAAAGTTATTCATGACATTCCATTTTTACAGAAAAATATTCTAAATCCTTAGAAGATTAAGTGTTTAGATGTTTCAAAAAATACAATAGAAGCACATTGTCAGTTTATTAAAAAAGTTTTTATAGGAAAATGAACATAAATGTAAATTGTTTTTTTGTTCCTTTTTTTTTTTCTTTTTGTTTTTTCGAGATAGGGTTTCTCCATGTAGCCTAGAATGTCCTGGAACTACCTCTGTAGATCAGACTGGCCTCAAACTCACAGAAATCTGCCTGCTTCTGCCTCCTGAGATTAAAGGCATATGTGACCACCACCTGGCACTAAATTGCCTTTCTTTAATTGTCTGGGATATATGACATATGAAAATCAAGAAAAGACAGAAACCAACACTACTTATATACTTTTACCATTCAGGTATAAACTTGTGTTATACATTGCATTCTACCATTTTCTGTTTAGTGTTATATCTGCATACTGTCATTTTGTTTTGATCTTAAGTAGACTGAGAACTAATATGTAATAAGGGTGATGATATAATTCTTGTAATATGAAGTTATTTGAATTATATTGAGGACAATGATAATAACGTAAGGAGGATAGGGGTAGCCAACTATCAAAAAATACTTATAAAAAAGATTTCAAAAACAGAGCACTAGGAATTTACAGATGTGCAACAATCTCTGAGAATCTGAGGACTGTGAGGCATTGCCAACTAATTAGGTCAACACTGGGAATCTGAACCTCCAAAGAAACTCAAAGGTGATAACAGGACAACCCACCACAGAGGCACAACCATGCATGACAAAGGATTCTAAAGGCTGGAGAAGTTGCAGGAGAGCTTCTGGATGAGAGTGAAGATTCAACCCAGTCTGTTTTTATATCCTATATCTCTATTTCCGATATCTCCTCTACACTCTGGAATATTTATTTAACACACAATATCATTTTAACAAGTTAACTATGACTCATCTGTTCATCCTCTATACTACTTTATTTCTTTAAAAATAAACATGTTGAATGGGCTAGGTATACGGCTTAGAAGTCATGGAACCAGCAAAAATGGCATATCACTGGAAAAAGATGAAGGACTATTTATAATAAAAATAGACTAAAGGGATTTGTAAACACATAGCTTGCTCTACAGATGATACTGAAAGGAAATTTGAAGACTAAAGAGACTAATAAACATAAAAAAACAAATAAAGAATGTTAGAACAGTTGCTATTTAAGTGATACTTAGGGGAAAGCTGAGCAAAAATAGAAAATCTCAGATGCAAGCCTCAGATACCAACTGAAAGAATTCTTAGCATTTTGGTTGGTTAATAGAGAAAATCCTAAGCACATTACAAAGGATTTGCCTAGCAATAACAAAGAGGTCCATGATAAGCTTGTTCTGGATTTCCAAAATTCCCATCCATCTACATCATTGAAGTTTTAATCAATCAATCAATCAACATTTTACTCACAGCATCTTTCCTGGTACTCTCATTATCATACCATTTCTATTCATAGAAATGAGTCATAAGAAGCACAGAGAATCACACACACATAGTGTGTTTGTGTTTGCATGGAGCAATGTGTGTATGTGTGAGAGAGAGAAAGAAAGACATACATACAAAAATATATACATACATGCGGAGACAAGACACACTGGGACAGAAAACAGGAAGTGAATGAGACTGGGCTATAAAACCTCAAAGCCCATTCCCAGTCTCATGTTTCTCCAGCACAGCTCCACCTACTAAAGGTTCCATCAACTTCCAAAAACTAACACCAAGTCAGAAATACTCAAATACATGAACCTATGGGATTCATTTCTCATTCAAGTCACTAAGCATACTAAATAATTCAGTAATAAAACTGAGGCATTTTTGAATCATTTTCATTGCACACTAAAATTATACATTTCATCTTTCTTCTATTTCTTGACATGCATACTTCAAACACTCATGTATGTATGTATATAGATATGTATGTATGTATATAGATATGTATGTATGTATGTATGTATGTATGTATGTATGTATGCACATTCATGTTTTACGTATATATTAAGAGGTAAGTACATGTGTATAAACTGACTTAAACTTAATTCTCAAGACATATTAACATAGTATCTTTTGGTCTATTCAAAGATGTAAAACCTTAAAATACTATCTGTTAACATAAAACAACATTGATTATGCTCATAAGATACAAATTTTATTAAGCTATGTGATTTAGCATTAGCTACGTGGATTTGTGTAATAATTTTATTCCAAAGCAAGTTCTAGAAAAATAATTTTTATGTATTTCTATTTTATTTTTTATGTAATCATGAGTATGGTGAGATAGAGGAGCTAAAATGGTTTATGATAATCAAAACACCTACAAGTAATTTATGTTAAAAATTATCCTTTTAGACTAATATATTTTTCAAGAACATTCTTAATATATGAGTGTTAAACGCAATATTTATATTAAGCCTGCGATATATTCAATTCTTTGCGTGTATATGTTCATAAGAGATCTTTGTGTTAAATTTCCTTTTATAATCATAAAATTTAAAATCCATATAAGCTTATTCTGTGTGTGATGTTTCTATGTTATTAAATTTTAATATAATAATTAACATCTAAAATTTGCAAGATAAATTTTAATGTATTGTATTAAGCTACAAATTAATTGCCCTGCAATCCTCTCTTTAAAAACCATATACATAAATGTTATTTCCTTCCCTAATTTAAACTGGGTGGTGGGATGAAATATTGTTTTAAAATCAATTTGTTGATATTTGCTTAGCATGCCTAAAAGTATACAGCAATCAGGTTAGATTCTGTGGCTTTGAAATCTACTATCTGCTCTTAGGCATAAGTCTAAAGTCATGTCTTTTAAAGTAACAATTTTACTTTACTTGGAGAATTGCTTACTGGTATGAAAAAATATTAGATAAACAATCTAAATATAAAGCTGGCAGGTTATAGATATGAATAAGTCTATAATCTGAAGCATTTGTTTTTTTTAATCTATCGTGTTATAAGACTATTTATATGAATACATATGTATGCATATTCTACATGTGCTTGCATTTTTATATTGTTTACCTGGTTCTGATTTTGACTTATAAGTAAATGAACATATGATTTAATGCTGTTAAGTTACCCAACATTGCATTTAGATAATTATAGAATTAAAAGTATAAAACACAAAGCAAAAGTATATTTGATTTAATAGGCTTAGAGAAGATGTTATTTAGTTTAATGTTATCTTAGATATGATTCTACAAATGGTCTGGAAAAAAATCTCTATTCTTTTGAAAATTATACTGACTATAATGATTACTACTTCAGAGTAAAGTTTTACTCTCATGTACAGTTACTATAATTTGGGCATGAATCTTTAAGTTCTATCCTAGAATAGAAAGATTGTGAGAATGAATTAGCTCTATGCTTTCAGATTTCCTTGAGTAATTAATATGTTTAAAGAACAAAGATTCTACCAAGACAATTGCTTATAGTTTCTGGTGAATGTTAATACATCATCTAATTAAATAAAACTGTCTTAAAGAGAGTCAGAATTTATTTCAAACTCTGTTTCTATTAAGACTTATCTGTGTTATGCCAGAGCTAAATTTTCACTCTGGTCTGTTCTTTAATAATGATACAACTGATCTTCTGGGTGTTCAATAATCATGCTTGGAGGCCAATGCCAATGACTATAACTGTGCTAAAATGGTATCTTGTCCCATACCCACAAATCAAATATTTTTCCCAGGGGAAAGGATACAAGGAACCCATCTAAGATGATTCTACAGCTCTAGTGAGTCATTTGTCTCTATCACAGAAGACTTGGTGACTAAGAGCTTGGACATTAACCAGTGCACATTGTGTAAGAGAAAATTTAATACAGAGTAAAATTAGTCATTGATTACAAATTATATAACTTCACATTTTGTTAATGCTGAATAAAATTCCATTGTGAATGTATGCACATATTCATCTATTAATGGGCATTCAGGTTGGTTCCATTTCCTTACTATTACAAACAATGAAATATACACAGATACTAAGTATCCATATGGTAACATGCAGTGTACTATGAGTATATGTCTAGTAGTGATATAGCTGGGCAGTATAATAGGTCTACATTTAGCTTTATGAGAAAACTCTACACTGTAAAGTCTTCCATAATGGCTAGGTTACTTTATATCTCTAGGGACTGATTAACAATTAGTACTTCCTCACATATTTGTCAGAATTTGATGCTCTTTACTTTTGATGATAGCCTTTCTACCTTGAATGAAGGAGATTATCAAATTTGCTTTCATTTGCAATGTTCATATGCCTAATCATGTTGACTAGTTTTATTAATATTTTATTATTATGTTTCTTTCTTTGAGAACTACCTGTTTAGTTCATGGCACAACTTGTTTTGGAAGTTTTGTATTTCGATATTTAATTTTGCAATTCTTTATATGTTACATATTCACCACCAGGCTGAAGTATATAGCTGGCAAGAATGTAATCTTTTGTGCAGATTTTCTGGTTACTCTCCTGATAGTTCCCTTTGATTAGCAGAAACTTTTTCAGTTTCATGGTATACAATTCATCAGTTGTTATATATATTATTTGTACTACACCTTTCATTGAAAAGTTTGGTTTTTTTTTCTTGTGTATCTTTTTGACATATCTGCAAATACTAAATAAACATACAACTGTGGGTTTACTCTTGACTTCTACATTCTTTTCCACTCATGTCTGAGTCTTTGTATAGAGCTGATATGTTCTTGTGTGGGGAATTTGTGCTGTTGAGGTTGAAGTCTGTCGTTATTAGAAAGCCCCTGATCTAGGTGCTAAATAACAGACTCCCTTTTTCAGTGGAGTTCCATCTTCCACCTGATCTGAGGAAGCCCAAACCCTACACCTTATGTCTGAGGATTTTCAAGTAGTCCTCAGGGAAGTCACAGTCTCCCCCATTTCTCCAGATAAGAAAAACCTTCCAGTGAACACCTGGGGATTCCATGACGTACTGATCCCCTTTCTAAGGAGATCTCTCTGGTGCTTTGACTTTCAGCCAATGGGCTTTGGTCTACGCCTCTAACCATACCTGGAGTTTTTCCCCCACTCTGCTGCCCATGGGATAGGTAGGTACTGCATTCCCTTTCTTCTGATAAGATAGTGCTGCTACAGGCTATTGAAGTACCCCTGACACTCTTATCTCTAGAGAATCAAGCACATTCACCTCTAAAACCCCTCCCACAGCCCAAAGTTTTATAATGTCCCTGATTCATGAAATAAACTTCCTCCATTCCTCCACCATAACGGTCTGAGATTCAGTTGTTTATTTTGGGCTTGAGGAGGAAGGGCACTGCCTTTCCCCGGCTAAGTCTCCTACCCTCATCAGCCAAGGCTCATCTCTAAGCACCTGGAGCACCAGCTCACACTCCTGAAACTGCTGCCTGCCTAGCCAGGCTTACACTGGGCACAGGCTCTCGCCTTTCTGCCACCAGCTGCCTAGCCAGGCTCTCCTTGATCACCACTATCTGTCGCTCCAGTGGCCTCCTCTAAGGCTTGCAAAGAGGTGCTGAGCCCTTTTCTGCCGCTCCTGTGGTATAAACCACAGTTCATCTGCGATGGCTGGTTGCATACTTTTCACAAAATAGCCGCAGGATTCACCTGGCTGCCCTGTCAGGGTCTGGGACCTCTAGGCTCCTTGAACCTGCCCTGCCTGCACTGGCAGTTCAGCTAAAAGAGCAGTGAATCTTCTCTGACTGACAGAAAGAACTTCCTTTAACTCTCCTGAATGCTTAACTAACGGAGCTGTGACACTTGGCAGGGAAAGTAAGGTTTTCTCCTGCCTCTCTGGGCTGACAGGGCATCCTGAGGGGAAAGATCTCCATCCATGTGCTACACTTTTCTGCCCAGACCAACCTGGCCTTGACTTTCTGGCAGAGGATCATGGGTTTCTGGTTTGATACCAGACAAGGCTAGAATTCTCTAGTGGATGCAGAACAGCAGCTGGGATTTCCTAGCAGGTTGCAGAACAGCATCATTGTTACTGTGGGACTACAGTATAATTTTAGATCAGATATTATGATACTTTCTATTTAGGGTGGTTTGGTTATTTGTTAGTCTTTTAGCTCAGATGTCAATATTTTTTATTGTTTTTCATAGTTATGCAAAAAATAAACTTGCTGTTTTGACCAGGATTACATTGACACTGTAGTCACTTTTTAAAAATATTAATTTTAACAACATAGGATCATGAGAGGTTTTTCCATCCTCTTGTGTCCTCATCAATTTATATTTTCAGTTTCTTTAATGTTTCGTTGAAGAGGTATTTCACTTCCCAGGATTGGTTTCTTCTTAGGTACTTTTTTTTATTATGGAGTTGTTATTGTGATATTTTTCCCAAATTTCTTTTCTCAGAAAATTTGCTATCAGTCCATAAGAAATTGACTGATTCACTTGGAATGTTTCTGTTAGAAGTCATATAGATTTTAAGTATGAAATAATGTCTTCTATGGGCAGTTATAATCTGACAGTTTCCTTTCCAGTTTATATATACATATATATATATATATATGCATTTGGATACATGTATATGCACATATATTAAATACATTTGGCAAAAAATATATATATATTCATATATATATATATATATATAATTTCCATTGTTTTCTCACTAAAACTTCAAATAGTATGATATATGAGTGAAGAAAGTGGTAACATTTGATTTACTACATACTTTAAAGAAAATTATCTGAGTTTTTGTACATTTAGTATGAGAGTGTCCATAAGTTTATCATACATAATTTGGAGGTATCTTACATCTACTCTCAATATCCTCCAGACATTCATCATGAAGTCCTATTGAACTTTTCAAAGAGTATGCCCTCTCTCTCTATCTGTAGAGATACTCTTGTGATGTTCATCCTTAAATTCATTATGAGAGATATTACATTGACTTATTTAATTATATTGATACAGTTTTTATTGTTGTTGTTGCTAAGGTGAAGCTAACTTGGTCATTGTGTATTATCTTCTTCCTGTGTTCTAAAATTCAGTTTGAAGTATTTTATGAGCAATTTTATATCTATGTTCATGAGGAAAATTGTTTTTTATTTTTTATTTTGTTATGTGCTTATCAAATTAAGATATTGGGGTATTATTGACTTATACAATGAGTTTGGTAGTGTTCCTTTTCTATTGTGTAGGATAGTTTGAGAAATGTTTACATTATATCTTCCTTGAAGTTTATACATAGTAATCAGATAATCTACTCAGATGTTAGCTTTTTTTTCCTCTCTAAAGCCATAATTGCTGTTTCAATATACTTGATATTTGTCTGTTTAAATTTTTTCAGATATCCTGAGTATAATTTTGGTGTGTAATTAAGTGTAAAATTATATCTATGCCTTCTGGATTTTCTAGATTTTTTGTTTGTTTATTTGTTTGTTTTTGTTTTTATTCCAAACAAAGTTTCTCTGTGTAATAGCCCTTTCTTTCCTGGACTGCTTTGTAGACCAGGCTGGCCTCGAATTTACAGAGAATCATCTGCTCTGCCTCCTGAGTGCCGGAATTAAAGGCATGTGCCACCACAATAGACTGGATTTTCTAGCTTTATGGAATGTTTTTAATCTAGTTCCTGGTGATTTGGATTTCAGTCAAGTTCTTCTTTAACATCTCCACCTTCATCTTCATTTTTCTTGAGTGATAATATGAACGTACTCATCTTATGATGGTGACTGAGCAGAAAGAAAGAGACAGAAACAGAAAGAGAGAGACAGAGAGTGTGTGTGTGTCTAGGAATGGAATATAGTTCCCAGATTATTTGTAGATTTATCCATTCATGAAGCTATAATCCTCATAGTGTAATTACTTCCCAAAGCTCATCAGCTCTCATCCAAACATTTAGCACAGACTTTGAAAGACATTTTAGAGACAAACCAAAGTAGAGCAATTTTACTTTATTTTCTGTTCAACTGTGTTGACGTTGCAAAATTAAATACATAACTTTTATCTGTTTTCAGTTTATAATTCAGGGACAGTTTTTAAAGTCCAAGAAAATACTTGTTACTTTGTTTTTATATTCCACTACTATAACATTTGTAATTAAGTACTATTCTATATCTTACCTAGGAACAATGAACTATTTGAGGCATAGAAAGGACATTGGGATTTTCTTCCTGACAGTAAGATTTTTCTACTTGTGAAAAAGATCATGCAGTAATACGTTGGTAACCAGGTAGTTGATTTCTATCTATATTCTATGCTCTTTCTTATTTCTTTGGATTCATAGAATCCTCAAGTTTATTAGTCAATATGAGCATTAAAAATGAAAAATCTGTTTCCTGCAAGCATGCATGCCATTATATGTAGCTTGAAGACAGTGACACAAGAGACTATATTTTTTTCCAATTTCAAAGCTGCTCTTGTACTTCCTTATCCACATCTCTTCATTCTAAGAACAAAAGGAGAAGAATCTAAACACCCATTGTTGTAATGTTAAGTCACCAAGTGGAAATTTAGGTTAAAGATATCTTACACCTAATAATTCCCTTTGATATTTAGAAATTTGAATTATGTGTAGGATTTCTACCTCATTGACTTAAATGGGAAGCATACCTATAAAACTGCTGAAGTTAAATGGAGGAAATTAACCTCCTCATCTAATAGCCTCATCTAACCTAATAAACAGAATAAACACACAACACAGACAGAGGAGCAAACAAACAAGAAAGGTGAGGAAGCACTATCAGGGCTCTACAGGCACTTAGCTATTAAGTTGCTTTCTTCCAAGCATCCTCTAATTCCACAGTGTATGTGAATTTAGAGATGATCCCTCATCTTTTTAGCTTGTCTCCCTTGTTCCACAAAGATAGAATCTCTCTGTTGAGGTTGCTTTCTATGCTCACAGAGCATTAAGGTTTTGATCAATCACCAGTGTTAGAAGAAAATGTCTTTGTAACATATTTTCCTTAAATGTGTTTGAGTAGGTTCAGACTTAGCTCTGACTCAGTTCGCTTATATAAATATTTTGCTGTAATCCATTAAAGTATGTTTTACAGTTATGCTCTTATACATTAATACTTTGTGTAAAATTATTTTCTGTTCCTAAATACATCCCTGATAAAATATCTATTATATTTAATGAAATCTAATATAAAATATTCCAGAAATTATTCCTATCTTTTTCATGAATTGATACAAACAATGATTATGGTATATTTTAAAAATTAATGAAATTAGAGAATATTCAACTACTGATGCATAACCATTATAAATCTGTACTGAGAGAACAAATGTATCTAAATGGAATATATTTAAGCCTGTACCACCACATAATACATCAGCCAGATTGTGGTTTTAGAACATTCCTAAATGAGTAAAGATGCATTATTCATACATATGACAAGGAATACAAATATAATATGAAATATAACTTGCATAGTCTCACATCATTTTTAAAAGAACATAGAAAGTAAGGCTACTTTTTAAAGTGACAAAAACCCTAAAATCCAAGATGATAAAGAATTTACTTTATAGCTGTTCAATGCAACAATTAAAGAATGGAAAATGAAAACCTTATCTATCAAAATAATTATGCACATAATGAAGACAGAATATGAAAGCAAAGATGTTTATAGCAACACCCTTGATACAATGAGTGCACAAAAGCTTTAAATAAACATTACCATCCTGTTTTACACAAATATTGATTTATCCAACCATCATAGCTCTATAAAATCAGCGCATACCTGATGCCAGTGTCAGTTACAACACTAACCATTTGAAGTATATGTACAGAAACAATTTGCTCCATTTTATTACAACATAAAATCCAAAAGGGAAAACAAATCAACAAGATGATTTTAAGGATGTGTGAATTTTATAGGTTTTGTATTAAAGACTTACAGTGACTTTTTAAAAAAAGACATAATGTACAATGTTAAATACGAAATATCTTAATACAGAAGAACTAACTAAAACAACATTTTTTGATGAGTCAAATCTATGAATATTTAGATATGTCCATTTTAACTGATCATATGGTTGTGTATTTTTTTCTGGATAGTTCTGCAAATTTATTTTATGCTGAGCAGTTAATTTTCATCCACATTAACTGTCTATGAATATTTGCATGAGGTGACAGGGCAAGAGGTCATCAAAGCATACCTCTTGTTTGGTGAATTCACATTCTCATTACATTTTCTGATATGTGTACATGGTTAAGATAGATAACATCCCTTATTCATTGGGCCCAGATAGTTTTTTAGTGCACACATCTGGATTTCTGACCACCTTCATGGCCATTTTTTGGATTTCCTTGTGTGCCTGAAGGGTATGCTTCTCAAAGCCCAGTAAAGTGTGTGCTTGTGTATCATAGACAGACCTTGCTTCTTCTAGATGCTGTTCTTAGTGTGAGCCATTCTGCTTGGCCCAAATTGGGAAAGCTTCTCATATAGGTTAATGCTTTCTTTCTAAATGTAAAAAATAATTTAAAAGAATCATCTCACAGAAAACTTAATGTATTAAATTATCTAATTATTTGCAATGTGACTTTGAATGCATTGCTGGCTTTTTTGTGACACTTTTTCTACTTTCCTACTCTACCTTATAAGACAATTATATATAATATCTAGCATTTGTTTAAGCATCCTTACTTTCTATAATGGCCTATGATATTCTAGTTACATACAAAGTTAAAGACAAATCTGGCCTTAAGGAGACAGACAAAAGTGTTAATGTTTACAAAGCTGTGTAATGATTTCAGGGTCCTGTGATTACACAGCCTTCTGTATGGTCAGGAAGGGAACCAGGATTAGGACTCTCAACCTGTGTCAGGGTGAATCATTGTTGATGGAATGCTTACACTCTACATTGAGAAAGAAACAAAGATTTTAGATTATGAAGGAAAAGAATATACATTTATCAGAGAAGATATTTGTGATGCCAGAGGGCATAAAATGGCCAGGTACATTTTGTAATGGAAAAGATGAAAGAGAGTTAAGAAACGAGGCATAGCGCAAACCTGCTAACACAGGCTTGCTTCCTAGCCATAGAGAGGCAGAGTCAGGAGGTTCATAAGTTCATTGATAGCTTAGACTTCAAAGTAAAGCGAATAGAAGAAAAAAAGGAGAGAATGGATATATGCATTGGCAATATAAATACATCTGTTCCCTTGGTAAGCATTTTAACATTGCTACTAGGTAGTGCTATTAGACTATTTGACATATATTTGCATTTCAGAGAATGTTTTGTTTATCTAGGTAGAATGGATAAATGTGCAAGAAATATAAAATTTGAAATAAATCTAGGTGTTTAAGCTAAAAGAGTAAAGAAGGAGATTAAAAAATAAATAAGCCATCCAAGGAGATGCAGAGTGCAGAAAGAAACAATGAATAAAATGAGAAATTGGGGGGTGGATGTGCAGGAGAACTTTAAGAAGGGAACAAAGTTTCTATTTGTCTAGGATGGTCAGTGTGTAAAAGCAGGACACTAATGAACATGACAAATACAAGGATGGTGTATTTTAGCTGTCAAAGTGAAATTTCAATGGAAATGTTGGGTGGACTTTGCCTCAATAGGATAGAATTGGAGTTAGTTTTATATTTGTCAGTACTAATCCTACATCTTTGTTACTTTACTTTCTATGACTAAGAAAAATATCTGAGATGATT
Organism: Lophiomys imhausi; assembly: GCA_907164525.1. Classification (NCBI taxonomy): domain Eukaryota; kingdom Metazoa; phylum Chordata; class Mammalia; order Rodentia; family Muridae; genus Lophiomys; species Lophiomys imhausi. Next base: position 10,262,787 of record CAJQZJ010031962.1, on the reverse strand, counting down.
AATAATGAAGGAAAATGTGTTTTAACTTACCATCTTAGTAGTTTCAATTCCTAACTAATGGACAGATGTTGTTTCTTTTGGACTGTGGTGGAACAAAACTGCTCAGTATACCACGAGGATTCTAAGGAGAAGAAAAGCAAGTCTTGGGTCTCACTGTCACCTAAGATGGCATGTGAACTTTCCTAATGGCCTCATACTTGGCTTTATCTTTTGAGTCTATAACGCTTAGTGGTAGCAAAAGCACCAGCTTACAGGTTAAGATATAATTTTCCTTTTCTGGATAGGAAAGGTCTAAATATAGCAATATCCTAATCAACCACATATAGCTCAGTGGGAAACAATTGTTTCCCACTGCACTTCATCCCCAGACCTGGAGTATGTGGAACAATGTTATTCTGGGACAAAATATAAAGAAATAAAGGCTATAGGAGCAATGATGGAGAGGAAACAGATAAAATGACTATGCGACTATGCAGGTTTTCAGTGATAATTGGTGAAAAGTGATATATGGCTCCAAATGCTACTAATGTCCATCATTTTTCTAGGTAAAACTAAGATATAGTTATGTATAATATAGGAAGTGTTTATATCACATAGGAATAAATAGGTGATGTGTATACAGTTATATATATGTGTATACTATATTATATAACTATATAACTATATTATTGCAAGTATAAACAATAACTATGAAGGAAGACACTTACAGAATAGTCATAGACTTATGTTTATGTATATAACATATCTGTAAAAACATAAAAATTTAAAAAGCACTTTTCGAGAATGATACAAAAAAGTTTTCAAGCGATTTGAAGATATATTTGAATTAATCTGACTGGATTTTAATTCCTTCAGCTCAATTTAAATGTTCCTCTATCCTGTTGCTCCAACCTACAGATTAAAATGGCACATTCTTCTTTTAGTGAAATTCTTCTTTCTCCTGTCCACTTCACCTAATCCAGACATCTTTGAAATATATACTAGCATAAAATTTCAATTAACTATCACAAGTTCCAAATCTGTTGTGAGTTCCTTTTTTTTCCAGAAAATAAAGATGTCTTTTACATAAAGAAAAGTTAACTTACTCTTCGTTTGCATTTGACTTATTTTTGTAAAATGTAATTGTGCTTCTCAGGCATTATACAATGATTTTTCATAATGTATGCAGAATGAATAGAATAAGAACAATCTATAGATCTGCATAAGAGCCTTTTATATGCCCTGAATGAAGATTTACTCTCTTATAAACAACAGACGATTATTTTATGATCTAATAGCTGAAGCAATCTGAACACACCGCTTCAATAGCTGATGAAATGAGGCTGCTTGAAGTCTTCAATCAAGAAAAAATACAGAGTCTTCAGGTCATAAAAAGTGCACTGCAATTAGGGTTTCTACTGGAGAAAATAGCTTAATCTGATTCTATTTGTAAGTAACAAAGGGAACAGTGACAGCATTTATCATCACTCAATGCTAAAGAAATACATAGAAGGGGATGAGCAGAAATACTAATGCCCGAAGACTGTGTGCTGGGCTACTTAAACCAGCACTCTCTGTTGGTTTAGATCTTCAACTCTGCTTGCATTTTAGTTTGTTATTAAAAAAAAAAACAAAAAACAAAACAAAACAAAAAAAACTTTAAGAAGTCTTAACTTGGTGCTGGAGAGATGACTGCTCTTCCAGAGATCTTGAGTTCAATTTCCAGCAACCACATCGTGGATCACAACCATCTAAATGTGATCTTATGCCCTCTTCTAGAATGCAGGTGTACACACAGACAGAACAATCATACACAAAAATAAATAAATCTTTAAAAAAGAAAATAAGAAATCCTAGCTTTATTTCAATGTAGCTGATGATACTATGCACATTCAAGATATATAATTTTTTTGAAATTTATGTACATTTTGAAAATCATTTCTGTACATTTTGAAGATTATCAGTATCAAGCAGGCTAACATGCACTCCTCACCTGTTTACCTACAGTGTGCATGTGTTTCTGCCATGAGTCTTACAGAAAGTGTTTAGATCTGAAAAGTCAATGGTAGCCTACCTGAGACTCACTTACTTATTTCCTTTCTCTTAAGTTTTAATCTACAAACACATAATAAAATATTATCAAAAACTCACCCTCTTGGTGAGCCTAATTTTCATTCGTGGGGTTTCCGAGACAAATCCTGAAGACCCTGACCCAGAGTGACTTTGGTGATTTTTGATTTTCAGAGGCCATAGTTCCCCAAATTATGGTTCATCTGAGACACCAAAATATCTGTCACTATTAAATGTCCCCTTTATCTTTAGATAAGTTAGGCAGTCTTAGAGGGCTTGTTTATTAAGCTCTGAAGCACAGGCTGCCTTGAAAGTTCCTATGAAGACCAAGCTAGACGTGCACTAATTATCCTGTGTCATGGTTATGTTTATTACAGACATGGGCCATCAATCCAGGCACTAGCTTCTTAATTCTAACAATTTTGACATCAACTGAAAAATTCCTCATCATTACATTCTAATATTTGTAAGATGAATAACTATGAAGGATATTTCATATTAATTTTAAGCAAGATATTTTTGGGAATACTACAAAATCATGTTATAATTTCCTCCTACATTTTAAGCTATGAAAACACATTTAAGTTACTGAAATGTTACCTACTTTTATTTATTTATACAAGTGGGGACATTGTTTTTATATTATTTGTTTTTTGAAGCCACTTTGCTTCTCCTCAGGAAATTTTGCATACCATTTCTTTTGGGAATGTCGAAGTTTTACAGAAAACCACTTGAAAGTACACACGGGGGGTGGGAGGAGGGATCCAAGATGGCTGCGGCCCATTCGGACTTATTTTGATCTCGGGGGAAACAGTCAAAGGGTGGCGGGTGTTGCAGGAAGCTGTACAAACGGGTCTGGGGAACTCGAACCCCTGGGCCTCACCCAACTACCCAGGAAACACTGGGGGTCCCTGGGCAGGATGCTCCCTCCCACTCTGAGACACTCACGGAAGCTGCTGAATCCGGAATTGGGATCTCCCTCCCCCACCAGGAGAGACACACAGGGTAAGTTCCAATCTAATACCCAGCTGGAAGACTTTGACCCCACGCAGAGATAATCTCCAGCCTGCTGGGCACCCCCAGGTCTCGCACAGCCGATCCAACTATCTGGGGAAAGGTTGCAACCTGTGGAAGTGCACTCAGCTCAGCTGCAGAGTGCCATCAGACTGCAGATTGCAACCCAATGCAGTATAAGGGAACTTAGTCGAGCGTGATGTCACTTGCTAGTCTCCAGACCCGGGCCATGGGAACGGCAAGGTTATTGGGGGTGAAGGCAGATTAACCCACCACAGAAGCCAACCCTGGGCAAACTGTGAGGTATTTGCAAGTGCTGTATATCGGACTTTTTTACAACTACTGGCCCTTTCAGCGGGAACCAGAGCTTACGTGTACAGAGCTCCACCCCCTAGATTAGTTAGGTCTCCACCAAGGAGGCAGGGCTGAATGACTCACATTATAGGGGTGGAGTAAGGCAACTCGACTCCTACACCAAAGCACCCCCTGTGGACCCAAGTCCAGAAAACAGCTAGAAATTTCTGATGGCCAGAGGCCCCAGACCAAAAAAAAAAAAAAAAAAAACAGAGCAGAATGACTCCCACAAAAGAAAGCAATGCTATTTCATCCAGCATGGACCACCTCACCACAGCTGAAACACAGATAAACGAGGACAATTCTACATTATGGAAAGTGATAGAGTCTCTTCAAGAAGAACTTAAATCTATGAAGGAATTCAAAGAAGCCATAATTGCACATATGAAAGCGATGGAAAACACCATTAGAGAATGTCAGAACAAGGTGGCCCACCTTGAACAAGAAAAAGAGAGGGCAATGGAAGACTTCCAGGCAAAGACAAGCAAACTGGAGCAGGAAATGTACAAAACAAATAGAATCACTCAAGAAATGAAAACAGAAATGGAAACAATAAAGAAAACACAGTCAGAGTTAAAAATGGAAATGGAGAATCAGGGAAGAGAACAGGAACTATGGATTTGAGTACCAAAAATAGGATTCAAGAGATAGAAGACAGGATCTCAGACATGGAAAATTGGATGGAAGAAATCAATACAACATCCAAAGAAAATGAGAAAGCTAAAAAATCTCTCACCCACAATATCCAAGAAATCAAGGACTCAATGAAAAGACGGAACCTAAGAATTATAGGCATAGAGGAGAAGACTCCCAACTCCATGGTCCAGGAAATATCTTCAACAAAATCATAGAAGAAAACTTCCCAAACCTAAAGAAAGAGATGTCAATAAAAATCCAAGAGGCTTACAGAACATCTAACAGATTAGATCAGAAAAGAAACTTCTCTCACCACATAATAATAGAAACTCCAAATGTAGAGAACAAAGAAAGGATATTAAAACCTGCAAGAGGAAAAGGCCAAGTCACATACAATGGCAGACCCATCAGAATTACACCTGACTTCTCCTCAGAAACTTTAAAAGCTAGAAGAGCCTGGACAGATGTCCTACAAGCCCTGAGAGAACATAGGTGCCCAGCCAGACTACTATACCCAGCAAAACTCTCTATCAACATAGATGAAGAAAACAAGATATTCCATCACAAAATCAAATTCAAACAATATCTCCTCACAAACCCAGCCCTACAGAAGATCCTAGAAGGAAAATTCCAACCCAGAGAAGATAACTACACCCAAGAAAAGAGAGGAAATAGAAACCTCCACAGCAACTAAACAAAAAGAAACACAAGATGGCCAGCTATACCAAAATAATGGGAAATAACAACTCCTGGTCATTAATATTCATCAACATCAATGGACTCAACTCGCCAGTAAAAAGACACAGACTTACAGCCTGGATCCGTAAACAAGACCCATCTTTTTGCTCCATACAAGAAACACATCTCACTATTGAAAATAGACACTAAATCTACTAGAAGAAAAAGTGGGAAAAACCCTCGAACTAATTGGCATAGGTGACACTTTCCTGAACAGAACACCAACAGCTCAGGGCCTGAGATCAACAATCAATAAATGGGACCTCATGAAGCTGAAAAGCTTCTGTAAGGCAAAGGACACTGTCATTCGAACAAAACGGCAGCCTATAGACTGGGAGAAAATCTTCACCAACCCCACATCTGACAGAGGGCTAATATCCAAAATCTACAAAAAACTCAAGAAATTAAATGCCAAGAAACCAAATAATCCAATCAAAAAATGGGGGATGGAGCTAAATAGAGAATTAACAAAGGAGGAATCCCTAATGGCTGAGAGACACTTGAAGAAATACTCCACATCCTTAATCATCAGAAAAATGCAACTCAAGAAGACTCTGAGATTCCATCTCACACCTCTCAGAATGGCTAAGATCAAAAGCTCAAATGACAGCACATGCTGGCGAAGGTGTGGAGAAAGGGGAACCCTTCTCCATTGCTGGTGGGAGTGCAGGCTTGTGCAACCACTATGGAGGTCAGTCTGGTGATACCTTAGTAAATTGGGAATAACTTTGCCTCAGGACCCAGCCATACCACTTCTGGGCATACACCCAAATATCTCCTCACGGAATCATGAGGAAGTTTCCTCATCTATGTTCATAGAAGCCTTATTTGTAATAGCTAGAAACTGGAAACAACCCAGATGTCCCTCAACCAAAGAATGGGTTAAAAAAAACTGTTGTACATCTACACAATGGAATATTATTCAGCTATCAGGAACAATGAAATTATGCAATTTTCAGCCAAATGGATGGAACTAGAAAAGCTCATCCTGAGTGAGCTAACCCAGACTCAGAAGGATGCATATGGCATCTATTCACTTATAGTAGGATTTTAGCTATATAGTAGAGGATTTCGATACTACAACTAACACACCAAAGGGAACATGGACATATTCTTTTTTTTTCTATTTCTTATCCTTTTTTATCTGTTTGTCTGCTTATTTGTTTGTTTGTTTTTTAGTTCTCGCTCCCGGGAAATGAGACACTTTTCACTGGTGGTACTGCCTCGTAGACCCCCAATGAATGAGGAGGCTCTTGACCCTCATACGACCTCTGAACTGACATGAGGGACTGTTATATAGGGTCACCCCACCCCAGAAAAATGGGATGGAAGGGTTAGGGTGTAAAGAAAAAAAATGAAATGTGAAGTTTTTGCCTTTTGCTACTAATTGTCATAAACTGTTTAGGATAATTAAGAAATGCAAACTAATAGTCATGCAAGCCGGTTGTTATGTTAGGTACTATGACAGTCTATTATAGTTATTTTCTAAGCTAATCAGAAATAAAGCTGCTAAGAGACAAGCAACATCTGCTTATCCTAATATAAGAGATAGATAAGGCTTCTTCAAAAACCTCAAGAGATCTGCAGAATATGGCACTCAAAGACGTTTTCTTAACTTTAGATTTTTTTTTATATCAAGACATATCAACTCCTGATAGCACCCCTATTCTACTCCAAATAGAAGATGAGCATCAAAGAATCTCCAGTGGGAGATGATTGAATTAGTGGCAAGCCTATCTCTTGGCAGGAAAAACCCCTTGCTCCAAATGTAGACAGAATGCTGTCCCAAAAGGACAAAACCTGGAAGCAGGTAAGTCGACAGCCTAGCTCTGCCAAGACAGGGTAGGCAAGTCCTTCATAACCCCTGCTCTACAATCAATGTCTGTCAGAGAAATGGGGTCAAGCGACTGAAGATTGATGCTGTAATGTATGGAGAGAAAATCGCCACTGGTATGTCATTTCTTAGTTTTGGAAGCTGCAGTCCCTGTACTTCCTATAAAATCAGAGATATTTATCCCTCTCAGGTCTCTGAGTTGGTTGAAGAATAGATAGCTAGAATCTCATAATTAAATTTTGAGTTGTTTAGGAGTCAAGAGAGTGTTATAGATCTAGGATGATGCTTTTGAAATTGTGTTGCAAGTTAGTATGAATGTTGAGTTAGTATGAACTTTAAACTCATGGAGTTGGTTAGATAGTAGAAAGTGAAAATCAGTTACCAAATACATATGGACTGGACATTGGGAATGTACGCTAAGCCATATAACCCTCACAACTGTGGCCTAATTACCTCTGTTGTGTATTGTATCTATTATTATAAGAGAAAGAACCATTTGTTGGACTAGGGGTACTGTTGGGGGAAATAAGATACACCTTAAACTTAAAAAAAGGGGTGGGAAGAGAATGGGGGGTTGAAGGTGGGAGGGTGGGACTGGAGGGGGGGTAGGGAGAGGAATGCGATTGAGATGTAACTTGATGAATTAAAAAATAAATTATTTAAAAAAGTATAAGCTGTAAGCATCAACTTCAGTAACAGCAAGGCTTCACACAAAATGAAGCAATGAATTGGAGAAAAGCAATGAAAACAAAAATGGGTATTTGTGTATATATTTATTTACAGGATACTGGAAGGAAAATGTGCTACAGCTGTGCATCTGAGTAAGCAGTGTTTACCAGCTCCAGTAGCAACTTCCTCTTACAAGCAGCATCACCATCCCGAGTGGTTTGCTTGGTCACATAGAGCATCAGACCACCCTAAGTGGCATGAAATGTATTTTATACTTACATTCTTCTTCTTTTTGTAAATCCAAGCAATATACTTAGAAAATATATTTTTATATATTAATTGTCTCCATAAAAAAATACACTGTAATGAAAGTCAAAAAAAAGAAAGTACACACAGAATGCTAGTGCATCGAAAAGTTTGTAACAAGCATCTTCACACAGACACATGCCATATTTGCAGCAATGCAACTGCCTCATGTTACAAAAGCCTGTGAATGCTAGTTTTTAATGTGAAGAATTCCCAGCCATCCCCTTAAATTATATATATAGTTGTCTATCTATCTATCAGTCCACACATATTTTCATCTGACACAGTAGCAAATCTGAATTATATTTACTTTCAGAGAGAAGGACACACCCATTCAGTCTCTGTCAGTGAAGATATTATAATTGATTCCTTTCACACAAAGCATAGTTTTTCACTTTTTCATCCTGGACCCAAATTTCATCCCACCCCATACCACATACATGTGTTTCTAAACCCTTGGCTGTAGGTCACATCAGTATAATGTTTAGTGTTTGGGCCTGTGTTACCATACAGGATGGATCAGTACAATGGAGAGTAATGCCTAAAATAAGGATTGTTGGCCACATTTGCAGTCCTTAAAGTATTTCTACAGTATTAAAAGAAAAATAAAATTTTGAAGTAAAGATCTTACAATAAGCTGGCAGACTCCATACAAGAAAATATTTGCAGTTAAAATAGCATTTCAGTCAACTCCAAAAAACAGAAGTGCATCAAAAATGTCCTAACATCCTTTCTAGGCTTTGAAAGAAATCAGTGAAGAGAAACCTGTTGAATAGTTAGTATCCACTGCAAATCTAGATACAGTGTCAATTGTGTCAAAACGTCAGATATTCACTAACTGATGGGTAAAATTCCCAACAGCACCTATAGTCTTAAGAATCTCCATATTTATTTTGTAATTGGCAGTGACTTAGAGAAGAAAAAATATATGCTATATTTTCTCACTAGTCCACTGTTAGCAAATAAGCTTCCTACAAGTACACCAATATTGGCACCCTTATCCCATAAATTAGTAAACCTGCACTTAGGGTGTTTTCTTATCAATTTGCTTTAGACAATTCTGAAAAGGAACATGAGTGTTATGAAAACAAATATTTCAAATAAAACACTCATTGTAATATGCCAAATAGAAAAACATATTTTATTTAAAATTTTTCCAACACCCCAAAAGGCCTAAAATCACTTGGTCTTGCATTTAAAATTTCTATATGAATACTGAAAGTTCTATTCAGGTCTGGGAGGTAGCACAATGGCAGTGTAGTTATCTAAGAATCATGAAAGCCTGAGTCTACTTTCTACTGAGTGAGCATTAGGTCCCAAGTAGTGGAAGAGTGAAGAGATTTCCATAACTTGTCCTTTTGCCTCCCTCTACCTACACATGTTCCATTGAGTCATTCCCCATTCCCTATGGTAAGTGAATAAGTAAGTAAATTTGAAAATAATAATTATTTTTTAAAGCAAAAAGTATCATCCAGATCAACTGTTTACATTTCTATGTCTTCCCTATTTCCTTATTTTCTTAATGTAAGAATTATTTTCATTTTCCCATCTTCTGGGACTTTATTCCTTCTGGAATGTTGCACTCTTTTCTTTTCCCAGAGTAATTCTTACCTCATTAACTAGGTCTTTAGCACCATATGATTTATGTCTTTAGTGTTTCCATTTCTCCTTTTAATTGGCAAGGAATTTATGCCCTAAAAATTAGCTCAACCACACTACCACTGCAAATTCCTAAAGACAAAGGCCTGTGTGTTCACTCTTATACTCATAGTCTATCTTCCCAGTAAAATGAAAAACATATAGACTATGACTATTTAATCAACAAACCAGAAGAAATGCATTAATAGAAACAGTATAGTTAATTTTAACTTTTACCCTCTGTGAATTATTCCTGAGCTACCTGTTCTCTACAAAAGAGTTTCTTCTCTTTTTCTTCTAATTTATTCAAGTAATAAGCCAAGTTTATACATTTGAAAAGTGTTTTTCTGTAATAAAAACAATGCGAGTTCACTAATAGAATATTCAGTGTTCATACACAGTTGTTTTGCTTTATTTTCTGATTGATCTCAATACACTGACCTAGTTATTTTGGTTCAATATTAAATAACATTAAAATATACTTCTTTTGTATTAGTTAAATTATAGAGCATGAATATAAATACCTGCCTCACTCATAAATTGTCAAAAATCATAAGCAATAACATGTTTAATGAAACAATATGACAGGGGTTCCAAGGAGGCTAAATGAGGCCCTGACAGCTTCAGAATTCAGTGACAAGTGGCAGAAAACTGAAGTGTGAAGAACACAGCATTCCTTGTTAAAAAAAAAAAAGGAAAAAGAAAAGAAAAGAATGGTCTTTCGTTTAAGGAACAAAAGCTTAGTCTACAGTTTTATGTGAGCTTTCCTGGGGAGAGATGCAACACGAAGGAGTAACTGAGAAAGCAAGCATGAAGGAAAAGTCATTAAATATGCTGCATTCTAGCCAGTTACGTTTTGGTAAGCATGGTTACAGAGAATATTATGAGCATCCCTGTATCTTCAGATTCCTAAAACTGAATAAGAGCCGACATCTTAGTCGACGATGTCAGAGTCTCTGGATCAGATTGTGTGTTTTCCCCTAGCAGTTTGTAAATCACAGGTCCTACATTAAGGCTTCAGACTCATTTGAAGTTGATATTTGTACGCAGATAAGGATAGAATTCATTTACATCGTATGGGTAGTCTGGGTTTCCTGGATATCACTTAGTGATGGAATTGTTTTTTTAATCCAGTGTCTACTTTTGACACTTTGGCCAAAGTGATGTGCTGTGAACACAGCTATGTCTCTGTAGGCTTAGCTTGTAGGTCTCTATTCTACTCCATCTGACTACCTGTCTGGTTTTTCCTCTAGCAGTACTATGCAATTCATATTACTATGGTTCTATCATGTAATTTGACGGACATGATATTTCTAGGATTTCTCTTTTAGTTTAGTATTGCCTTTGACTGTTTGGGGCCTTTGGGTTCCCACATGAAATTTCAGAACACTTTTTGCAGTTCTGATTAGCATACAATTGAAATTTTGATATATCTAATTAAGTAATTTTAATAATAGAAAGTCTTCTGGTCAATAATTATAGAATGTCTTTTCAGATTTTTGTGCCATCTTCAGTTTCTTTCTTGTGAAAGAGAACTTTCATCCATTTGGTAAGTAAATTTCTAGATAGTTGTTAGTTTCAAAATTAATGGTAGTGAAATGTTTCCTGATATTTGTTAGTAATTTGGTTATTGGTATATAGAAAAAAACATTTTTCTGTTTTTTTTATATGCTTCTCAATTATTGGTACACTTTTTATAATAGCTAGGAAATGAACCCACATTTCTACCAACAAATGAATGGAGAAATGTTGTACACATACATGATGGAATCTAATTCATCAATAAGGAAAAATTAAATCGTGGAATTTTCAGGAAAGTGGGTGGAACTAGAAATTATTGTGTTAAAGACAGTAGCTCAACATTAGAAAGAAAAGAAAAGAAAAAAACACACACTTCATGCTTTTTCTTGTGAATGAAACTTCCCAGAAAGAAACTGCAGCTTCATTTGAAACTTCTGCAAGGCTAATTACTGATTAGAACTTCAATGGCTATTGAGAGATTTGAAAGTGGAAATTCTTTAGCCTATTTACAATTTATCTTTGGCTAAATTTAGCCTCCTAAATACCCATTCCTTGTTTACCTCTGTGTAGGACCTAACATTCTGTGACTCACACATAAATACTATTTAGAATATATTAACAAGACCACAGTTTCTACCAACCAAAAATCTAAGGATGTTACTAGGTAACATTTTGGGTCTCTAGTAGAGGTTTCCTAGTTTTTCTTCAATCTACATATTTAATGTTTCCATCACTGTATTTAAAAAGTGCCTTGACTGATAATTTTCTTCACCTGGTTACTACAAAAAAAAATCAAATTGTTATCACACTAGAGCATGAAATATGAAGTATGTATTCATAATCTGTATTTTCATGAGGACAGACTCTCATGTTGCCTTTAGATAATGTGTTCCCATTTGTGTGTGTGTGTGTGTGTGTGTGTGTGTGTGTATGAGATAAATACAAGTTATATATTTATGTATATATTATATGATATATTATATATATTATGAAAGATGTCAAAATTAAGTTCATTATTTTTTACACTAGCTTAAATATTTAATTAAGAAAGAAAAAGTTGATTGCTATTTGGAGCATTGGAAGTGAAACATTAAAAGTCCATTCACAGTAAACTATTTTTTGCTGAGAAGTAATCCAGTCATGGAAGAGTTGGAAATGTTATGTGGAAAAATTATTATTTACACAGTGATTAGAAAGCAGTATTGTAGAAAATACCAAAGATTAACATGTGTAAATTGGCATCCATGGAAAGACTAACAGTCCTTGGATTACCTAGATTTCATTCAACCATGCTTTTGAAAACTCATCTACATTATAAAAACCTGAGAAAGGGACATGCTATGTTAATGACCATAAAAAGTCATGGAAGACCCCATCATAGCACTTTTTCCCCCTTTTCTTTCTTGGAGGCTGGCCACAGGCAAGCTATGACACAACTTCTGAATCGTCCTTGTAGTGAGAATTTTGGTGTCTGTAAAATCCTGGTTATGTTACATAAACATGTTTTAGTTTTATTCCCAGATGTTGGATATGGGGCTACTTCACGTTGTCCACAGCAGCAGCAGACTATCTGCCTCATGTGTGCTCTGGCAGGGGTGTGATTCTGCCAACTGAAGATAGTTTAATACAGGGGACTCTAAAAAGGGTATAAAAAGACCAGAGCCCCAAGAGACAGGGTTCAGCTGTTCCTCCTACTGGTGGTTCCTATTCCTGTTGCTTCTGTTGCTGGTTGGTCAAGTGGCTGTGAGAAAAAGGATAATAATAAGAAATTGGAGATATCCTCACTACACAAAGATTGGACTTGCTTCCAAGAAACCCAGTACCACTAGTCAACAGGAAGTAGTCTAAAAAAAATCTCACTACTCTTCTCCTGACTAACTTCTGCCTCTTCTACATGGTCTTGGGGTGTTGGAAGGGATTGGAGTGAAGAAGGGTGGTAGATATAAGAACCCCAATCAAATAGATTTTTTTTAATTCCAATACTTCCTTTGTCCCCAAGAAGAAAGTATCTCTATTCCTGTAACTATCCATATGTGTACATCATTCATTGTAAAGAAACAGAAGAACATGGTAACTTCAGTTTCTTCTTTCTATGCTCAGTTCCATGGTTTTTAATTTATGAACAGCAAAATTCAAAAACTTTTGAGATGTTTGTAATTCAGTCACTGAAATGAACCTGTATCAACAGATTGGCAATTGAAGACTGACAGATTGAATCTACAGATTCTTGAACAAATCTGAAGAAACCAAACCACACTCAGGAAACATTTATCCAGTGTGAACAATAGGATTGTTTGCAGACTCTATTTTATTGACTACAGGTATATATACCGTGTATGTAGAGATGTCTGTTTCTGTTTGTGTGCCTCTGTACATGTTTTCATGCCTTCTAATTCAAGAGCTCTGAGTCATCTTGTGAGGATGAAAAGATATAAGGGACCCAATGAACTGGGATGAAAATTTTCTTTAATAATAGTTTTTGGAAAACCTGTTCACAAAGGCAAGCAGCCCTCTAATAGTTACCTAAATAAATAAGAAGCTGGTATCTACATCTAGAATGGATTTTGAATAGTCTGATTTTCACCAAAGTGTCTGCAGTATGACATATTTTATATGATATATATTTCTTTCGCTTTGCTTCCTTTGAAATGTTTCAAAGGAAATCTCTGTTCTTTGCATCTTTCCACAGTTGAAAGATCTCCATATATTTTCCAAATATTTCTATATTTGAAATAATAAGAAATTTCTATGTTTACTTTGAACTAACTGCTTCAGAATCATTGGTGATGGTTACATTACCAACAGTGGTAACTATTTTGTGATGCTACTGGCAACTTCTGCCAAAGTGATTTCACTTCTCTTATTAATTCTGCACCAGTTTTTCTGTTTTGTTTTATTTTCTTTTCTTTTTTAAAAAATATTTATTTATTTATTACTTCAGGTTACATCTTCATTATAGTGTCCTCTTTCCACCCCTCCCAGTCCCGCCCTCCCACCCTGTACCCCCTATCCCTTCCATCCCACTCCTCTGGAGTGGAGTGTCCCTACATAACAGTCCCCCTCCCCAGTTCAGCAGTCATATGAGGGCCAAGAGCCTCCTCATACATTGGGGCATATAAGGCAGCACCACTAGGGCAATGTGTCTCACTGACAAGATTAAAACTCTATGTTCATGTTCCCTTTGGTGCATTTATTGTAGTATATCATCTTGTACTATGTGGCTAAAATCCGACTATAAGTGAATAGATGCTATGTCTGCACCAGTTTTAAGTTATGCAATTATTAAGAGTTTCTCAGTGGGGTGGCAATTCTTTTTTTTTCCTTTATTTTTTATTTCTTCAAGTTACATCTCAATCGCAGTCCCCTCCCTATTCGCCCTCCAGTCCCACCCTCCCACCCTCAGTCCCCCATCCTCTCCCTTTTTTTTTTTTTTTAAGTTTAAGGTATATCTTATTTCCCTACAGTTTCCCCTTTCAGGCCAACAAATGGCTCTTTCTCTTATAATAATAAACACAATAAAAAACAACAGAGGTAATTAGGCCACAATTATGAGAGTTATATGACTTCACACAATTCCCAATGTCCAGTCCATATGTATTTGGTACTTGACTTTAACATTCTACTATCTAAACATCTCCATGAGTTTAAAGTTCTATATCTGACTCAACATTCATACAAACTTGCAACACAATTTTAAAAGTATCTTCTTAGATCTATAACACTCTCTTGACTCCTAAACAACCCAAAATTTAATTATGAGACTCTAGCTATCTGTTCTTCAACCAACTCAAAGACCTGAGAGGGATAAATATATCTGATTTTATAGGAAGTACAGGGCCTGCAGCTTCCAAAACTAAGAAATGACATACCAGTGGCTGCCTGGACAGTTCCCATTTTCTCTCCATACATTACAGCATCAATCTTCAGTCATTTGGCCCCGTTTCTCTGACAGACATTGATTGTAGAGCAGGGGTTATGAAGGACTTACCTACCCTGTCTTGGCAGAGCTAGGCTGTTGACTTACCTGCTTCCAGGTTTTGTCCTTTTTGGACAGCATTCTGTCTACAGTTGGAGCAAGGGGCTTTTCCTACCAAGAGATAGGCTTGCGACTAATTCAATCATCTCCCACTGGAGATTCTTCATGCTCATCTTCTACTTGGAGGAGAGTAGGGGGTTCTGTCAGGAGTTGATATTTCTTTATATAAAAAAAAATCTAAAGTTACGAAAACATCTTTGAAAGTCATATTCTGCAGATCTCTTGAGGTTTTTGAAGGGGCCCTATCTATCTCTTATATTAGGGTAAGCAGATGTTGCTTGTCTCGTAGCAGGTTTATTTCTGATTAGCTTAGAAAGTAACTATAATAGGCTGTCATAGTACCTAACAGAATGACCGGCTTGCATAACCATTAGTTTTCATTTCTTAATTATCCTAAACAGTTTATGACAATTAGTAGTAAAAGGCTGAAACATCACATTTCATTTTTTTTCTTTACCCCCTAACCCTTCCATCCCATTTCTCTGGGATGGGGTGTCCTTATATAACAGTCCCTCATCTCAGTTGAGAGGTCGTATGAGGGCCAAGAGCCTCCTCATTCATTGGGAGGTCTACGAAGCAATTCTTGATGCCTGATTTACTCACCTTATCCTGCTACCAATGCTCTCATTTATGAGTGTAACTCAATAATTTGCCTCTGTCTAGTTCATATAGTTCAACACATGAAATTATGAATTTTAATGTAAGTGTTTTCTAACTGGAAGATAATTTTCACAGCAGTAACATTTTCAGATTCCTGTTTTTTTTTCCCATTTGTGAGCCTTTTTATTGTATTTTTTTCCCTTTTGTTAAAAATAAATTCTTTTCTCATGCAATATATCCTAACTACTTTTGGCCCATCATCCCTCTACTCCTACAAGTATCCCCTACCTTCTCTTTCATCCGGATCCAGTATCATTCTGTTTCTCATTAGAAAAGAATAGGCTTCAGTGTCCCCTATAGCATATTAGCACCAGAATAATATATGTGTTGTATATGTCCAAATGAAGAGTTTGTACTTTCTCACTGCTTTTGCTGGAACAGCTCAAAGCATCTTCTCAAGTTGCAGGTAAACTGGAACATTCCAGTTTCAGCAAATTAAATATATGTGCATACATATATAATGTATATGTATAATATGTATGGGTTACATCCCATTTAGCTGTTCTGGTGGTGACATGCCAGGCATTTGTAAGGACCTCTTGGAGAGTCTGAGCCAAGTTAAGCATTCAGGCAAATCCTGTGACTACTTCGTGAACAGTCAGCAACCAACCATTGTAGATGAACTGCAGTGGTCTGGTCGCTGCAATGCCTTTCAGTGACCTTTGTTGGAAGCCACTAGTGTGACTGGTAGGGCAATGGTGATTGAGATGTAAGCCTGGCTAGGCAGACAATGGCACAAAGCAGGAGCCTATACCCCATGCAAGCCTGGCTAGGTAGGCAATAGTGAATTCTTCATAGAAAGAAGAGCACTTCCTTCCCAAGCCCAAAATGAACATCTGAGTCTCAGACAGTCATGGTGGAGGAATGAAGAAAGAGAGTTCATTTTGTGAATCATATTATAAACCTTTGGGCAGTGGGAGGGGATTTGGAGGTGAATGTGTTTGATTTGCTGGGACTAAGTGTGCCAAGGGTACTTCCTTAGCATGCAGTGGTACAGTCTTATCAGAAGAAAGGGATTATAGTACATAATTATCCCATGTCAGCAGGGGTTGGGGAAAGCCTCCAGGTATGCTTAGAGGCTTGGACAAATGTCATTGGTCGAAAGCCAAGGCACTGAGATGTCTCATTACTGTGGGGAAGTTCCTTCAGAAATCCACAGGTATTCACTGTGTATGTTTCTTATTAGAAAAGTGTTAGGCCTGTAACTTATGTGAAGGCTATTTGGCACTCCTTAGAGGATCTAGAGTTTCCTGAATTCAAGTGGAAAAAGGGATCCTGCTGGAAAAAAAAAAAAAAAAAAGGATTCTGTCATTTAGCACTGAGTTGAGAATATGCCCGACTTCAACCTTAACAACAGAAATTCCCCCATAGTTTGTCTTTTTTTTTCATTTTTTCCTTTATTTTTTATTTCTTCAAGTTACATCTCGATAGCAGTCCCCTCCCTATTCCCCTTCCAGTCCCACCCTCCCACCCTCAACCCCCCCATCCTCTTCCCTTTTTTTTCTTTTAAGTTTAAGGTATTTCTTATTTTCCCCATAGTTTGTCTTTTTAACTGTGATGGAATTGTTGGCTTTGCTATTGGAAGTTTTCACTTGCACTTTGTCTGTTGATGAAATTTCCCCAAAATGATAAAGAGAAAGCTTAAACTGTGACTCATTCTTGTTTGTCTCTGATGATCATGGTAATGGAACAGATCTACTCCTCTACTTGTTAATAATGATAATTTGGTTGAGTTAACAATATAAGGTCCGAGTCTGAGTACATTAACTAATGTCCAGATGTTTTCCTCTGATGGGAACTTAGTTCTGACAACAATTTACCCAATGAACCATTACAATCAACAGCTAGATGATCAAAAGTTTAGGAAGGGCTTGGTGGCTCTTTGATTCCAAGACATAATAGGAACATTCAGAGGTAAGCCAAACAAGGATAAGGAACTGACTTAGGTTATAAATTTTCTGAGAGCCCTGGCTTTTAGAGGAATTAAATCTCCTAATGAGGATATGGGGAGATTCTAGGCGCCAATAATTAATCAGAATTTCCTGGGTATGTGGCCAGTCACCTCTCTGTACTGTAACTGCAATTGCTGTCAACCATGGCCCCTTGGTACATAAGTACCAGTGTGTTGAGTTAGATATTAAATGCTAGCTGAAGCTATGTATCTTCCTTGTTGATATAGTTCATGGGATAGCAGGTAACCCAGGAGATTGAGAAGGAAGAGAAAAGTACAGTTTCCACATCATTGTTAAACATAGGAAGTTCTTAAAAGAGACTGTATGTGAGAAAATGAATGTAAAACTTTTTCAGTTGTAAAAAAAATAGATATATAAATAAAGGTGACCTGAGTTGTCTCAGTGCCAGTGTGTGAACTACACTTCTTGGTCTAAGTCTTCTTTGGCTGATGCCACACAGCCTCCTTCAGGTTCTGAATCTTTGTTGGGGTTGGCCCCCTGGCAACTGAAAGTAGATTCCTCATTATCTAAAAATAGTTTCAGTTTAGGCTTCACTTTCCTTGTTTCTTCACAAAAGTAAGGAAGTATTTCCAAATGTTCATAAATATGAATTTAAGTAAATTTCCTTGAAATCAAAGAATTAATAATAAACGTAAGTATCAATGCAATAGCACATATTAGGCAAGTTGCTGAACTGTAACAAAGGCTTCTTAAGTATTTTTTAAGGCAAACTCATGTTAACTTTGAGTGTTTCTATCAATGTAATATACATTAAATTCATGCTAAGTGATCAATATCACAGCTCTTCAAATCCCTTTTACCTCCTTGAAAGGCTAGCAAAGGCTCCAGTGAAATTATGGTAGGAGGCACTTGAGGCTTTTCATCTGTAAAAGACAAAGAGCAGAAGTATTTGAAGTTCCTTAGAGACCACTATAAAAGATTAATTTGCAAATAAACTCATAACTAAGAGGCAAGTTTTAAAGTAGAGAAAAATGTTCAATCTTGGCTTTTTTTCCTATTACTATAACAATTTTGAGCCTTAATAGGTATGTTTTGGAGAAGCCACGGTTCTATGCAGATAATAAACATGCACTGAATCTTATATCTCAATAAATGCTTTATGATAGTTAAAAGTGAACATTACAAAAGAAATTTGGAATAATTTTGCTATTCCAATGCCTGAAGTCATTATTTTGAGTGCTTAATAGAATTGTGGGCTTCTTAGACACTTAAACTTCACTTTTCCTGAGGCTGCACACTGTACTTCATCATTACTACCATCACTGAATATTTGTTCTCCATTCATTCTTCTGACCTCCCCTCATGAGCTTTCTTGGACTAATATGCATAGACTCCTCTTCCTCCTCTAATTTCCATTATATGATCTTTAGCATCTCATGTTTATGTATGAGATTTTAGTAGTATTAGATAACTGAAGGCATAATTATCTACATAAAATCTTTACCCCTATGGAAGAGAAGTTCCAAGAATTATGGACATTTATTTCCAAAGTGCCCTTTGAAGGGCAAATCACATTCCCTTTTATGAAAGAGAATGTGCTTTACATTAAGTTTCAAATCTATGGAGATTCCCTTAGTCCAAGGCTGGGTCAACATATCAATCTTCACAAACTCTGCTTTGTTGATATTTAAAGAAAAAGTAACAATCATTCATTGGGACATAACTCATTTTTGTACTGGTATATATTGACTTTTTGAATCTGTAATGGTTGATGAAAGCTTACCACAAATTCAAATTTATGATAAAAACTGAATGTTTTCAGCAATGTACTTATTTTAAATTAAAAATATCAGAGCTGACTCATACACACAAACCATAATATATCTACTGGTAAACAGATTGTGAAATTTAATGAAAAATATAAAAATAATTGTATTTGAAAAACATGCTATTTAAAGAGAGACTAGATCTAGAACATTAAAATTCAATGGTACCAAGGAAATGCATTATTTTGGCTGGTCTTTTGATACTGGCATAGCTTACTTGGGTTACATTTGGTGGTTTGATGGCTAACTTCTCTTAGTCCCAACAAATCAAACACATTCACCTCCAAATCCCCTCCCACTGCCCAAAGGTTTATAATATGATTCCCAAAATGAACTCTCTTTCTTCATTCCTCCACCATGACTGTCTGAGACTCAGATGTTCATTTTGGGCTTGGGAAGAGCACTTCACTGTTGCCTGCCTAGCCAGGCTTGCATGGGGTATAGGCTCCTGCTTTGTGCCATTGGCTGCCTAGCCAGGCTTACATCTCAATCATCATTGCCCTACCAGTCACACTAGTGGCTTCCAACAAAGGTCACTGAAAGGCATTGCAGTGACCACTGTAGTTCATCTGCAATGGTTGGTTGCTGGCTGTTCATGAAGCAGTCACAGGATTTGCCTGAATGCTTAACTTGGCTCAGACTCTCCAAGAGGTCCTTACGAATGCCTGGCATGATACCACCAGATCAGCTAAATGGGATGGTTTTACCCCATGAAAAGGTTAGGGATACCCTTTTCTCTCTTTCATGCTTACCATAAGGGTTGTAAATACATCACTTGGCAATAAAAATAATCTTTTCTCCTGCTTCTCCAGCCTGCCTGGACATCCAGAGAGTACAGAATTTGCCCCATGTCTCACCCTTTTCTACTTGGACAGATGTAGCTTGAACCATCTGGTGGAGGAGAGTGTATTTTCAGCCTGATACTAGACAAGGCAAGAATTCCCACAGGTTGCCTAATGGCAGTGAACCAAGCATTCTGTCATAAATGGCTAGGAGATTCCCCAGGAAGAGCTACATAAGACTTTTCCATTGGGCTTTGCCATAAGGAGAGCCATCTGCATTATACTAGTGCATCTTTCCCAGAAGACATTTGGCCACTGACATGCAATGGTACTACAAAATCCACAGATTATGTGGCTTACAAACAAGAGAAATTCAGTTCCACATTTGGAAGCTAAAGAGTCAGCTCAGGTGTAGGGAAAACAAGGCCTGCCACTGAGCAGGAACAAGGCCTTCTGCTAAGCAGTGCATGCCTGGCTGGGTTTCTGCATAGAGCTGGCCTGAGACCTGCCCAGGCATGCCTGTAGACTGATGATTCCATACTGGGTAATGAGACACAATCCAATGAGAAAGAGCTACAGCAGCAGTCTGCAATTCAGGAGCCAATGGGATTCTGGGTAGAGGGTATAAAGGTGCCATCCTCTTCCTGAAATAAACTGGTCTGCTTTTGCCACTTATCAGACCCCTGGAATCTGGGTTATTGAGTCTATGCCAGTTTATCCCCTCCCCTAAGTGCCCTGGATGTGGACCCCAGGAACACTCATCTTCATCTACATAGTGTGTAGATGGCTGTTGTCTAGCTGAGTGCTCAGATGGCAAGTGGGGGAAATTTATTTAAGATTTCTACTTCCATTCAGAATCTCAACCATCATAAATTAACCAATTTCCCAGGTCTCACCTCATAATCCCATTAACTTGAGTGTCAATAATCCAACATGAATTGGAAGCAGATGCGTTCAGACTGTAAATGGCATGTCAGTGGTGTACATGTGACTCAAACATGTACCTGTGACTCAAACACTAATGCTTTGCATTAGTTATTAACAGAAATGTATAAGAATTTCTGTCACAAAAGTAACAAAACTTATGCATTGCCATTGTGTTTATATCTTTATACAGTCACTATGAAAATATGAGAGATTATTTTGAACACATGATTATATTTGTCATGAAAATTCAAAACTTAGTTGATATTTGAATGGGCTTACTAAATGACTCTGTGTAGTAACTGGAAATTTTTGAGGGAGTTTTTCTTAGAGAGCTCAGAAGTAGCTATTGTATGAATAATCTACTGTATTTATGTATCAGTCAAGTCACAAACATACTATTGCAAGAATTGCTTGTCAATAATTAATGTTGCCAAGTGCATATGCAATACAATCTATATACAAGGACAAGGACTAATTTGGTAAGCTGTGTATGTAGAGATAATCAATCTTTTATTGACTTAACAACATCCTTGATTTCTTTTTCTGAATTTCAAACAAAAACTAAAACTTTCTTACTACTATTCAATTGCCAAGGCCTCTTTGTTATATTTATGTTTAGGGGATATGCTCAGTTAATCAGAACATTTTATCTTTCTATGTGCTTCCTAAATTTTGATTAGAGAACATCAACAAAGAGGTTGAAGGGTGATTCAATAGGAAATAAGATGCTATAGAATCTAAAGAGAGTGCTTTGCTTTATAAACATGTATAACCCTCTATCTCCCATTTGCTTATAATGCAAGATAAAGAAGCTATGAAGGTCCCACTCCATTCCATAAATATGTGCATGAAAGAGATTCTGTCTCTGGAAGAAAGGTGCATCAATGCATTGTCCACTCTATACATACCCAAGTGTTAGAATGTCTAGATCCCTCTGCTGTTACCCAGATCCAGTACCTATATTAGGTAACATTTTCTGACCTTTGGAAATAATGGCTAAAAGAATCAATGTTAAGATGCTCTGTCACTCACTCCTAATCCAAACATTATACATTTAACATTGGATTGTACAACTTAACCCTCACTTTTAGAAAAAGAGGATTCAAAGAGCAAAGTTTTAGGAAATGTTTCCTTGCTAGAGATTTTTGTTGCAAGGAAGTCATTTTACAGGGAATTGCTTATCCTGTAACACACTGGACTCGTATTATAAAATTGTTCAGATTATCAATAATTCAGTGTTTAAAACATAAGATTATCATTAACCATAAAGTCTCTTGAAACTCTCAGTTTCTATATAGGAAGCTATAAGCTACTTGGTATATAATCTGAAGGCAATTGCATAGCAAACACCTAAGTTGTAGAAATTAAAAAAAAAAACAGGTTTTAGCTAACTACAAATAACTATACCATCATACTATCTGATAAGGAACATTTCATTCAATGGCTAGAGTCATGGTTTTCCTCCATATTCCTGTGCCCCTTCACTCTCCCTTTCTGCTTGTTTCAGCTGTGAAAATTCATACACCCAAAGTTGAGCAGATTATTCAGTCATCACTCATATATATATATATATATATGAAATGTTTTTATCCCAACATGAGTATTGAAAAATTTGGGATACATATTTCTGTTTGCCTATTTTTTCACTAGGGGTTCAGCAACATAAAAGAAATAGGTATACTTTTCTTTATTTGGAAGAAGGAAGATATTAGAGGAGGAGGAGGAAAGATCCCTCAGTTCTCCTGCCCTATTGAGAATAATTTGGGAAAACACAAATACACAGAAAGCAAGAATGAAGTGAAAGAAACCTTCTCAGGCAGAAGCAGTCTTTCCAGGAAAGAACATAATGTCCATGGGACTTGGGATTCCACATTTCCTCTACCCTCTTCACTCTTGCCTAGATCACCCTTTCTGTGTCCTGATTCCCATATATAGACTATGTTACCTCCTCTGTGATTTCTTAGATCTATTTAAAATTAGAAGTTTCCTACTTCTTTTAGAAATCACCAAATCTCTTTTGGTTGACTCAATGATTCCATGTGTGTAAGGAAATCCTATTGATCTAAAGTTAAGAATCTTGTTATTTTTAAGGTGAAGATCCAAGAGAGTTGATGGTCATTATCTCCTGCCCAAAGTCATTTAAGTACAAAATCTAAACACTGGTCTTTCAGCAGAGCAATTTATTTGATTTATTAGAGAATATAATGTAAAATTATATAATTTCTCTTTTTAAAGTAACTCGCCCACACACACACACACACACACACACACACAGCACTCTAGTTCACAGCCACAGGCAACTGTGTAGAAAAGAGAATGACTTTGCTTACTTCTGGGCTGGTCCCAAGGCAAGTAGCATTCCGATGTCTGAAGAGCTTTAGGAGGTTGCCCTAGACAATACAGACCAGTTCCTTGTAAGTATTTAAAAGAAGTTAATTGTTCATACAAAGATGATACCAATGCTTAAAATAAGTCATTTCATTACCTAAAGTCATTCCTTTGATTTAGAAGCCCAGGATCTTTTGTTTTGATCAAACATTGCCTATCTTTTTGCCAGCTCATGAAAGAAAATCTAGTTAAAATAGTTCTATTTTTAAAATAATAAATGAATATATTGTCAGCTTGAAGAACCTTGAGTTATCTGATGTAATACAGTAACTTTAAGTGTCATTTCTCTACCAACCCAGCCACAGCATTGGTGTCTCTGTGGCACCTCTTGCTGGTGCTATTACTTCTTCAGCGGCAGCATTTAATTTATATATTACCCATTATAGGGCTTATCAGCCTTTGTTACCTTTGCAGATGTTATGCTGACCACGAGTCCTTTGTAATTGCTGAAGTAATTGCTAAGGCTGACCTCATTCAGTGATTGATCGTGGCTATCTGAATCTGAACTCCCCACCCTGGTCCCTTGGGTGTGATTTGTAAGAAGTTTGCTCATCTACTGAAACCATATTTGTGAGTGAAACAGTGTATTTGAGTTCTATTATCTTCTTCCAAAGACCACTACAGAATGATCTTGGATATACATTTTGCTTCTTGGAACACCAATAACACTTTTTTTCATTAAAATGCAGTTCCTACTCCATACCGAAGAGATCATTGCTGCATAGCTTTCTAGAGAGATCAACCATCTATGCTCCACCTGTAGAACAACCATGGTCATAATCAAAGTATTTTGACATTTATGCACTGGAGCTATTGTAAACCATTTCCAAGGATGTTAAGGCTGTGCTCTGATGCCCAGATGAGCCACACAAGTTTAATTGCCAAGCCCAATTGCATCTGATCATCCAGACTTGGACAACACAGGTGCCATCAGGAAGTTTCAATAACATTTATGGTTACATTATGTTTTTAGGACACAATTTGAATACTTATATTGGTACTGTGTTTGTTTTGAATACAGGTTTATTAATTTTGTATTGCCAAAATATTTTTGCATAACATAAAACACATTAAATAATATCCCAAAGTTTGTGAAGTGTAAATTAGTGTAGGAAAAAATAAAAATAAAAACCTTCTGGCATTAGTCAGCCAAACCTAATGATAATCTTTGGGTTTTTATCCTTATAAGGCCCATGAGTACTCGGCTCTCTAAGATGACTTATGAAAACCAGAACCATAAAATATGAAGCCTTGCATATATATTACCAGTAGTATACACAAGTAAAGAGGTGTTTTTCTTTCTTTTCAGAAATTCCAGGTGGTTTATGTTCTCACTATGCTAGAGGATGATATTTCCTGCCTTACATCTGAAATTATAGAAATTATAGAGCAGAAGGCAGAAGTGTTTCCTCAATGAATTTCCTGGTATGATTTTCAGACAAGAATTACTGTCCTACTTTTATCATGCAGAATTGATAAAATGTATGTTGTAGTTCAATTATATATTTCATTTATCTGTTATATATATGAACATATTTTTGAATCTAAGACAATTACATGGCCACAATTGAAATATATAGTAGGGTACTTAGAAACTATTTAAACACTGTTGACATTTGTTTTAGCTAATTTACAAACAAGGTCAATGAATATTTATCATTATTTTCTGAAGTACTAATTTAAGTGTTTTCCATGAATATGTTTAGTTTCAAAGCATCAGTAACCATTTAAGTAGAAAAGTTTCATCCAATTATAAAAATTAGTTAGAAAGCAATCTCATGCAAATAATTGCTTTTGTTTACATCCTTTTTGTTTCTTTATAGTACAATACTCCTGGGCAGAATAGGAACTGTAAAACATAAAAGGTAATTTATTAATACAAATATTTACTAGCTTAGCCTTTTATATTTAGGTCATTAATACTTGTTTTCTCACTCATGAGTTACTCAGTGTACATTCATACTTTCTACTAGGATAAAAAATATATGAAAACTTTCATTAACAACTGATAGAAGTCAATTGCTAGAAATGATATAGTTTTAGGTATAAACTAGGTATGGATATAGACTATAAATATAAATTAGGTAGCCTCTGTGGATAGCAGATAGAATGAGGAGGAGAATATTTCAAAATCATAAGAATTTCATGCTGAAAAAATGTTTAAGTATGATTGTGTTTCATTGACATTTAAGTAGTATAATATTAAAATGTGCACCATATTTACACAATGAAATGAAATTAATCTACCAAGATATGCATTGTTTCTAGATGATGCATCTAGGTTCATGGAATAATTAGTGCTTAATCTACTGTCTAATTGTTCCTATTTTTTAATATCTCCATAATAAAACATGAGAAAATTAGGGAAGAATAGCACACCAAATGTATATATCATTAAATTAAAATTTCTTTTAAAAAATCTTTCTTCTCTCATACATTGCATACTGACCATAGCTTTCTCTCCTTTCATTCCTCCCAGTCCCTCCTTCCACCTCAGCTCTTCCCCAGACACACTCCTCCTCATTTTCCCTTCAAGAACAAGAGCACGCATCCCAGGAATAGTCACTGAGCATGGCCTAACTGGATATAAGAAGACTGAGCACACTCTCATATCAAGGCTGGATGAGCCAATCCATCATGAGGAAAGAGTCTCAGGCATTTGCAACAGAGTCATAGACAATCTCCATCCCCATTGTTGGTAGTCTGACAAGAACACCAACCTACACAACCATAGGTATATGCAGAGGACCTAGCTCAAACCCATATAGGATCCATGTTTCTTGCTTCAGTCTGTATGTGAGCTTTGCTTGATTCTGTGATTCTTGTGATGTCCTCAACCCCTATGGCTCCTAAAATCCCTCCTCTTCCTCTCTTCAGTGTTCCCCTGGCTTAGCCTACTATTTGACTGTGGGTCTCTCCTGCTCTCATCAGTTACTGAATGGTGCCCCTTTGATGGCAACTGAGCTAAGTAGTAATCTATAACAGAGTGCCATTAGAAATCATTTCATTGATGTTTGTTTGTCTGTTCGTTTGACCAACTGTTTGACAGTCTTGTTTGGTTCTATTCTGGGTCACTGGACTCTCCTGATTTTGGTTCCTGGTCATCCAGGCAATGCCAGGCATGGGTTCCCTCAAGTTGGACCAGTCATTTGTTGGCTACTTCCACAAGTTCTGTACCACTATTGCCTCAACACATCTACAAACGGCAGATTGTAGGTTGAAGCTTTTGTGGCTGGGTTGATGTTCCGGTCCCACTGCTAGGAGCCATGCCTGATTATAGAAGATGGCCGGTTTGGGTTCTGTAATCCCCCATTACTATACTTCTCTAAGGTCACTTATGTAAATTACAGGGAGTGTCCACTGCACTAGGTTTCTATAGCACCCACCAGATACCTCCCAATTCCAGTTGTCTCTCCCAGTACCCTCTCTCTCTACCTTCTTCCCCTCCAGTATCCTTACTTAATCCCTCCTGTTCTCATCCCACGCTAACCAGTCAATTCACAAAATGCCTTCCAGGGAGATCTGTGTATCCTTTAAGCCATTTTTAAAAATCATGGATACCTTAAATCATATAAGAAATTACTTCACCTCTACTTTGAGCATAACCTTGTAGCTTGTCTTAAGAATACAGATGCAAGACATCCCAGTACTAAATTAACAGAGTACTCACAGATACAGCATAAATGTAGCCAATGAACGTGGAAATCATCCCTTTTGTCCTGATAATTGTATTGGATATAGGAAATGGTTAGATCCCACATGTTTCTCCTAGGGTAATATTATAACTTTGCTTTAATGTTATGATGTGGTGATATTATGTATTCTAAATGCTAATTAACCTGCTCCCAGAAGCCTGTTGTACACAAAGTGAAGTTATGCTAGTGTTCTTGTTAACCATTGTCTCTCATTTGTTAAATAAATGCTGAGGTCTGAGATTGGGCAAAGACAGAGGAAGGTGGGACTAAGATGTGAGGGATTCTGAAGCAGAGAGGTTCATGAGTAGAAGAAGCTGCGAGAACAGAGAAGCCAGAAGAGCAGGAAGAGGACACACCACACACCACGGGGTAGATGAAAAAAGATCATGCCACCTGGCCTGGAACATCATAGCATATCGTGGAGAATAACAGTCAAGAGGATGTATGTATATTATATGGGGCTTTATTCAGGCATAGAATTATGAGCTAGTTTAGATGGGCTTAAGATTGTACAATCCAGGCCAATGTTTCTTAAAAAATCCATCAGGTCTCTGTGTGTTTATTTATAATGGTGGGTTAAGGATTAACCCCACAATCCAATTTAATAATAATATAAATATTGGTAAGTAGTTTAATTAATTCATTCTACATGTTATGATTCCATCACATCAAAATAGGCTCAAATATTTTTTAAGTTGTTATGAGAAAAAAGAAAACTGGTTTATCTTTAAGGTCACAGTTACAAAGATTAGGTTAAATATTACCATTCAAATCAAATAGTATGTCTATTCTATACACATATGTGCATACTAAAAGATGTCTATTGCTAAACATAAAAATAATTGCTTCAGTATAAAATATTGAGTGATTTTTAAAGACAAATAGTTATGCAAAAATGGATGTTGCTGATAGCTGAAACACAAAGGAGAGATTTTCTTTTTCTTTTTCTTTCTTTTTTTTTTCTGATGTGTGGTATGCTAAGATGAGCCATGTTAACATGAACAGTATAAGACAATATCAGCTTCCTATGGCTTTCAGCTATGACAAAGGGAACTGACCGGCAACATAATTATCAGCATGTTAGGAGAAAATGAATACATACAGTTGTGAGCAAAACACCTAGGTCTCGTCATCATTTAACACAGGATTTTTCTTTTTGAAGAAGTCTCTCAATAAATATATTTGTACAGGATGATTTTAACTACACTGAAAACTGATTAAATACTCAGATTTCTAGTCCATGTATTGCTTTTCTATCACATCAGAGTTGAATATTAAAGTAAGATTCCTATTATTGGCTATAGTATGGTCAAGAAGTTAAGATTGTAAACTCTTATGAATTCACTTGCAGTTTTGGGTTAATATTCCTTTTCAACCGCATTTTACACAAATCTCATCAGTGCTGTCAACTCTGTAAACATCCATTAGAAAGCCAATTGTACTGATCAATTTACATGTATAAATATTTTAATCCTTTTATTTTGTGAATTTCACATCACACACACTGTTCCCACTCATCTCTCACATTCCCTCGGA
This sequence comes from Lophiomys imhausi, assembly GCA_907164525.1. Taxonomy (NCBI): domain Eukaryota; kingdom Metazoa; phylum Chordata; class Mammalia; order Rodentia; family Muridae; genus Lophiomys; species Lophiomys imhausi. The sequence goes on along the minus strand of CAJQZJ010031962.1, from coordinate 10,234,265 downwards.
ACTGTGGTCCACCTTTACAACCTCTCCAAACAGAAAAAAAAAAAAAAAAAAAAAAATCCCATTGTGGAAGCTGCAATGTGCTTCAGTGTGTCCCATATTATTCCCTTTGTCCACACTTTCTTGATTTCAAATGTTCATTAAAATGACTCCTTGGTCTGGCACGAGGCCTCTGGCTTCTGCTACTTTGTCAATACTGAAATTTCAAGGTAACTTCTTTCAGACATCCTGGTGTTGCCCTGTGTCATGTAGATTCTGTAGCTATGGACTGGCGGAACTGGCCTCCTCATGCATTCCAACATTTCACCCATGGGGTATATAGTGGGGTAGGCCAACTCAAAGCACTAGTTATGGGCCTGCAACCCCCATCACAACCAGGGCCAGTTCTACTGTGCCACCCAGGTAAGGTCAGAGCACTGAATGTAGACATAACTTCTCTCTGCCATGTACTGATGTACATATGACACAGCAGCTACATCAGCAATGCCTCTAGAGGCAGATACATGTATAAAACTATATTCAATTAATATAAAGTTCTTAGTCTCAGAGAATTAAAATTAATGTTATATTTATGATAAATTTTATTAAAAGTAATATTATATAATATATCCAAAAATCAAATTTTAGTTTATCTAGTTAAGAAATGGTTAACATTCTTTATTTTTTCAGGTATTTGTATCATATGTATATTCATAAAATAGTCACAGTCAGTAATTCCATTATAGAATTTGGTATTTAGTTTGTGTCTTATTTTTGTATTATGTTATTATGCAGCATTTTAGGTAAAATTTAGAGTCATTAATACACTGACCTTTTGTGACTTTGCACCTGTCTATCAATTAAACCATCTCATACATTTAAAGCTGAACATTATGGCATAGAAGGCAAAGGTCACAGGTATTCATTGGCATATGCCAAAATATTTTGATTCTCTACTGCTAAGCAATCCTATCTAGTTTTGCCACATAATTCAGACTTGGTTTTTGGCTTGTCCATAACACCTGGAATCGCAATGCAGGTGTACTTTAAGGTGCACTCTTACTTTATGTCAGTGAATGAGGCATGATAATGTTTTCATGTCAAGTGATGCCTCCTGATGTCCAAATGAAAGTTCTATAACAGGTTACATTTTTCAAAAATACTCAGGAAAATTCACATCCTACCCATGACTCACAAATCCCAACACGGAAAAGTCAAAATATGCATCTCTTATAAACATCAGCTTCACAGTAGACCTTTCATTGGGAGCTTCCTTTCATTGCATCTTCAGTCCTTCTAATTGGATAATTGGAATTTTCTTGTTACAGTTCTGCAAATATTAATTTTTACTTCTACTTTTATAAAGTTTATGGCTGTCACTTTAGCATTTTAAAAGTGCCATGGTCTTTAAGACATATATCACCCAAATAGTCTATCTCTTTTCTACCAGAGAACACTTCAAGACAACTAATGAAACTACAATAAACAAAGATATCCAAATTAAGTTTTTTAGTAAATAAGTTCTTTCTAGGACTTTGCTATGAGAAGTAATGTGTAATGCTTTTAAATGAAGTCAAAGTATCCTTGAAGCTAACTTCTGCTTATGTAATAAAATAATAAACATTAATAAATATAATGAAATCATAACCAAAAATATTTATCTTCATGTTTGATTTTATGATTAAAAGCACAATTGCTTGAAATAATCAAAATGAAACTACATTGATTAGTTACTGTAAACATACAAGTAATTTGCATGATATAATTGACAAAGGGGGTAGACAACAAACCTACAGTAGTTAAAATTGTGTACTTGCCCCTGGCACCAAAGCATAACACAGAGAACTGGAAAGGAGAGTAATGTAGACAGAAACAGAGAACCCTCAGTCAACTGAAATAAAGGAAAAGAAGAGGATTCATGCACCAATGGTACCAGCAGGGTTTGCCAGAAACAGCAACAACAAAACAAAGCAAACCTCTCTTCTTGCCACAAGGTGCCTCTTCAGAAAGACCTGGGCTAAACAGGGAGAGCTCTTTCCCAATCACTCTCTAAACAACACTCATAGGAAACTCAAAACAAGTGCAATGGGATCGTTGTGGGATTCTTTCTGAAATACGCAATGCAATATCAGTAGAAGAGAGAAAATGTCACCAGTAGACTGAAGCCAGGATAGCGCCTTAAATCCTTGTGTCCTTGGTTTGACTTATATTCTCATTTTATACTCTAAAACCATTAGAGTTAGGTGGAGATAAAAGCAAGAATGTACAAAAGCAAAGGTGGCAGTTAGTAGGTTGTTAAGGGTAACAAACTCTTGTCTCAGGTATTTTACCAGGTAGCTGTGTTCCAGGTAACAAGTGAAGTCATGCTCGGTAAGCAGGCAGTACAAGCAGTGTTTTAAGTAAATGGCTAAAGAAATAAGTATGTAATAATTCTTCTTTTCTACCTTATTCTAATTCAGTGCAATGTGCTGAAACTTGGCCAGCAGAATATGCTAGACGGTGGACAATGAGTAATTAGTGCCTCAAAGACTGTAAGGTAGAAACCAGGTGGGAGGCAGAAGCACAGGGGACTGTGGATACATGGGAAGGTACATGGGAAGGTTCAAATAGGGTCAGATCCAGCACTGACAGCTGGACTCCTGAAGGACTACCCCTGAATATGACACACACTTGGCATCTTTTTCTCTCACAGAACAGGCTAGCCAGGTTTGTAGAATCTTTCTGTCTTAGATTTATGATAGTTAGGAATGTGCTCCATTTTGTGGTTATGTTCACTATGTATCTTTTTGTCTCTCACCCTTTTTGTCTCTATAAATTTGCCTTCTATATTGTTTCCCTCTTCTAATTTTCCTCTGTAGTCTAGTACTAATCACTAGTGTACTCCTCTATTTTGTCTTTTCCACTTATATCTACAATAAAAAAATGCATGAGTACACACAGTACTGTATGTTCCTTTGCTTCCTAAAATGCTTGGCACTTGATGGACAGATGCTTCATATCACACCATTATTGTACCTTCATAGTGTGATGACCCTGGGAAAGTGATTGCTGTTGGAGACAATGTTCTACTCTCAAAGGAGTACTGGGGATGGAGCCCAGGTCTCTGAACATCAGTCTAACAGAGATGTCAAGTTCACAGCTCTTATGTTACACCCATATGTTCAACATATGCCAGCTATTTTTACTGCTATTATCACTAATTACGTGATGGTGTAGAGATAAGAAGATTACAAGATCAGACAAATGCAGTGGAGATATTTTAGGCTACTTTCGAATGTCTATTACCAAAGCTTTCTTGCACCCTCTGGACTCATGAGCTTAGAAAGCAACAAACAGTACAAAGCAGTGAGCTTGATGGGAAAAAAGAAACTATGTAGTGAAAAATCCAGGAGAGCTTCACTTAACTGATGAGGAATGTTGGCAGCTGCATGAACTTACTATTGGTGTTTTAGGCACATTTTAGTAGCTTGCCAAAGAAGGACCTCATTCTAACCAAAACAAGTATTCTAAGGCAAATATGGATTATCAGAATATTGTTTTGACACTTAAAAAATTCTTTTACTTCATTGTCTGAGATAGTTTTCTGCTAGTTTGAGATAGCTCAAAAATAACATATTTGCTATTTTCACTTTGGAAACTTTTAAATATCTTTGCAATAAAAATATATTTTTTGGTTTTCAATAATCAAAAAATTCCATCAAACACTTCATACTTCATATAACTTGTGAAAAACAGACGCTTCCAGATTCATGGATTCCCAGCTATCTGCAAGTCATACATCCTTTGCTGTGTGGAAAGAAAGGCATGCATAGCCTGGTCCTCCCACTCAGAGATAACACCAATGCAGTTTATACAGCTGATTTCTCTTCATGCTTGCAGAGAAATCTCTACCAAGGTGAAGAGGACAGAAAGTAGGTAAAGAAGAAAGGTTAGTGAAGACCCTTTCTTTTTCTTTTTAACATTTCTTTAACAAAATATAAGGATTCAGAATCTGTACAGAGCAGACAGTAAATTACTCGGGAACTACATTTATCCTCACAGACAACAGTGAAAGACTAAGGTTCCAAAATTGCTTTTACTGCACACAAATAGACTCAAGATAAGCACATGATTTCTTCCAAATCCTCACTGAAAAATTAATGAAAAGCCTGATAATAAGTTCATTTCCTCTGTAAACCACATCAAGAAGTTATTTCCTTTCAACCCAAGGTGCAAAGTGAGTTGCACAACTTAGCATTCGAATTTCAGATAGAAGCCTTAAATGCCAATCAATGCTGTCTTTCTTCACTGACATTTTGAGAGAAACAAAACAACTGAGAATATTTTTCACCTATGATTCTTTTGAAAGATGTATTGAATGACACGCTTCCATTTTAACTTTGAGGCTGGAAATATTTTTTAGCTTTATAAGGAAATAAAATCATTATTATATAGACAGAACTTATGCTTCATGATGGAGAGCTGAAATGTTTATATTTTTAGAAAACAATATAATAAATGAAAATGAGAAATCTTCACAGAATTTGAAGAGAATTTGGAAAACATTCTCTCATTAGATAGAGATATTCATTGTTTTTAGAAGTACTTCAGTAATGAGCAGTGTAATCTGTATTTCCTAATATAAAACCCTGGTCTTTATACTTTCCAAAAATCGTATTTTTTTTTTGTATTGTACCTTAGGTATAAATTACACTGTAGCATTAGTTTTCATTCTGTAATCTCCTTTAACCACAGACCATTTCATTGACAGATATTTCGTTTAGCTACAATGAACATAGAAGTAGTCAATATTAATAGCATATTTTCACTTGAATTTTACGAAAACCCATTTTGTTACTGCAGTTGTATTCTTATGTGCCTCTCACTTTGTTATTGTGATATCTGAGTTTGCATTCTTTAAATAATCCACATGTAGGTACACACTGATCATTCTACTTACCGAAGATATGGATATCACTTTGTTATTGTGATATCTGAGTTTGGATTCTTTAACATGTAGGTACACACAGCATATATGGACTCAAATTCCATAGTAGCCCACTCCCTTGGTTGTTAGCTCTTCTGAACAAGAAAATGAACTATGTTTAGATTGAAATAATTCTTCGTTCTTTAGATGATTTTGGAAACAAATTTTCTCCTTTGATTAAATATATGAATATAAAGTTAAACCTACACTTAATGTCCAAATATTGATTACATTCATTTGGAATTTGAGCCATATAATTATCAGATTTCTTTATATAAGTAAATCAATATAAGATCTACATATAAGCATTATTGACTCAGGGTGTTGTCTCTTAAAACAAAATTTTGTAAAATGTAAAAATAAATTTTAACTGTGCAATTGCTGCCCAGGAATATCAGCTTTATAAGTGAGAAAAATGTAGTTAATTTGATTGACTTTGATTTTAGACAGTAGTCCTTATCTCCGTTGCCATTATTTTTTGTTTATTACTTCAGGTTACATCTCCATCACAAAGTCCTCTTTCCACCCCTCCCAGTCCTGCCCTCCCACCCTCTACCCACTCTCCCTTCCATCCCACTTCTCTGGAGTGGAGTATCCCTACTATCAGTCCCCTGCCCCAGTTCAGCTGTCATATGAGGGCCAAGAACCTCCTCATACACTGGGGACCTACAAGGCAGCACCACTAGGGTAAAGTGTCTCAATAACAGGTAACAAATCTATGTTCCTGTTCCCTTTGGTGCATTGGTTGTAGTTTAATTATCCTGTACTATATGGCTAAAATCTGATTATAAGTGATGGGCATGCTTCTGAGTCTGGGTTAACGCATTCAGTCTGAGCTTTTCTAGTTTCATCCATTTGGCTGCAAATTACATGATTTTGTTGTTTCTGATGGCTGATAACAGCACATGCTGGCGAGGTTGTAGAGAAAGGCAAACACTCCTCCATTGGTGGTAAGAGTACAAACTTGTACAGCCACTACAGAAAACAGTCTGGTGATATCTTAGAAAACTTGGAATAGTTCTACACAGCCATATCACTTCTGGGTATACATCCAAATGATTCCTCACCAAACCACAAGAACATATATTTATCTATGTTCATAGCAGCCTTATTTGTTATAGCTACAAACTGGAAACAACCCAGATGTCTCTCAACCAACAATGATTAAAAAAAAAAAACCAAAAATCCTGTGGTACATCTACACAATGGAATACCACTCCAATGCCATTCTTAAGTCAGACAAAGGTGTTTTCATCCTTGGTCCTATATTCTCTCTCCTGTTTTATATCATCTTCACTTCCAAATGGAGAATGAAGTTTATTGTAATAAAAAGCAAGCATCTTAATACTTAGAATTACAAGAATTTGGGCCAAAATATATAATTCATTTTCCTTGTACATTTTGGCCTTTGTATAATATAAACTATTTTTATATTGTTCAAAAAAGATATATATATTGTAAGTATCTATTTAATTCTTCAATCTGGTCTTCCCAGGCACTGCTCACAGTAGATTTTAAAGATAGATGGAGAATCATATCTTCTTTAACCCTCTGTCAGTGGCTTTGTCCCATCACAGGAGTCATGGCATATTTATGCTGCATCAGTAAGTGAGCAGAAACACATTAGACATTTCATTTTACACTGGCTGGCGAAGCTTTTGTAAAAATACAACATAAGGCTCTGATTTGTTGTTTTATATTCACTGAGTAGTGGATGAGTTTGGCTGTATACTTTATTGGAAATTAAATATCACCAATATTCTTGAAAAACAAGAAATAAAGTACATTTGTATTTCTTTTTCTTCTTCTGATTGGAAAATAGATGTCTGGATGAAATGTGTCCACGAGATCCACCCACTGGTAGGTTAGATAGGTGGGTACAACACACAGTGCATTGATATTATTTGAACAAAATGAGCATACACATGCAGGCCTTTGTCTTTTGCTCTATTGTTAACAATGTTTGTTTAGAAATACTGCAGGTGGTTAAATTTGACTGAACGATATTCTTTTGTTGACAAAAATTTTCAGATCAGGGATTCCCAACCTCATTAATATTGTAACCCTTTAATATATTTCCATATGTTATGGTGACCCCAAACATAAAATTATTTTTGTTGCTACTTCATACTGTTATGAATAATTATGTAAATATTTATGGAGATAGAAATTTCCAAAAGGGGACATGACCCATAGTTTGAGAACCACTATTCTAGGCCAATTGAACAGCAATGGCAGATCAAGATACATATATAAAGAATTAAAAATTCTTTAGTGAGAGTTTAGTGTTATCTATTTATTCAGATACTTTTATGTAATATTCTCTTTTCTTATACTACAAGTTTTGGCAATTATTAGTTATTGTTCTATTGATAAAAGGAGACACTATAATCAAGGGAACTCTTATAAAAATGATATTTCATGAGATCTTGCTTACTGTTCCAGATATATAGTCTATTATTATCTTGGCAGGGTTACATTGTAGTCATGGAGGCGCAGTGCTAGAGAAGTAGTTAAGAGCTACAAGATGATCACAAAGCAGAAAGAGCAAAGCTGGGCCTGGCAAGGGCCTTTGGGTCTTCAAAGCCCAGACCCAATTACACACTTCTTCCAACAAGACCACACCTACTTCAATAAAGTCACACCTTCTAATCCTTCTGATCTTTTCAAACAATTTCACTCCCTGATGATGAAGCATCTAAATGTATGAACCTATGAGGGCTGTTCTTACTGAAGGCAGCACAAGAAAGGAGGATGCATTTAAGAAGGGATCAAAGAGAAGCAGGAAAGATAAGGAAGAAGAGAAAAGCAGACAAAGAAATATAAATAGATAGATAGATAAAACTATGATAGACATGATTTGTGTTTCCATGGTAACTCTTACTATCACACACTTCTTTTCCATTTCTATTCATGACATTAGGATGAACTTCTTTTTAGACAGTTTGAACAGAAAGATAAAACGGGTCAGTAGTTCTAAGCAACTGACTTTTTACAAATATCTGTGGAACAGTGGGAATGTGGAATCAATAGACTAAAGTTTTAGGTAAGGATGTACTGTTCAGCATAGCACAGTTTAGGTATGTGGTTAAGGGAGGTCTATTGAGCCTTTGAAATTTTGTGGGCTTTTTTGTTTTCATCCAAAATGCAATCAGTGGGGAAAGTTATGTGGTTCTTTCTCTTGACAACATATTTATGGTGCAAGTTTTTTAGACTTATGGGGCAAGCTGAGACAGCAAAGATTGGAAGGGGAATTAGAGGAACAAAATGATACTATATTTCAACATGAAAAAAGAAGCATGCCCAAACCAATTTACAGAGAAGGACTAATGGTCTGTTAGAATGATCTTAGGAAGTGACTATGATTATTGTCTAGGTCCCTGGAAGATCCCTTGATAATAGGCCTGCTGTGACTGGGCTCAACAGCTGGAAGGAGAGCTGTGGATATTACACTCCTCAGAAAGTAATCACTGGAGCTTCTCTTCTTTTCCGTATATCACACTCAATTAATTGAACCAAATAGAACCTGTTCCTGTACAGAGTATATATAGAAAACAGGTTCTCGCTGACTGACATCAACAGAACACAGTATGACCACATTTCTAGACCCTAAAAATTAAGTTACTTAAAAATGCCTATAGAGTGGAAATCAAACTAAGAGAATGAACATATTTTAGACGCCAAAGAAATTAAGAATGGTACATGTAGTAGAGTAGATCCAAAGCATTTGAACTCAACTGAAACAACATAAGGATTCACAAAACAGTGTTGGTATAGGGATGGTGTTTTATTGTTATTTTGCATGATTGGACTATAAAAACTGGCTTCTCTAAAAAAAAATATTGTCATGGGAAGAGGTTAGAATTGATAAAGAAGAATATTTTTCCCATCACACGTGGAAAAGAGCAATTAGCATTAACAAAGCTTAAACAACAAAATAGATGTTAAAAGAAAACAAAGCAAGCAACAACATCAATGAAAATATACCAAGCATGGTTGGAGCAGTAAAACTGAAGGAAAGTAGTAGCAACAGTAGATTAAGGACACTAGAAATCTAGTAATCAGGCAGAGCAGAAACGAACACAGTTTTAAATATCATTGTCTAGCATGGGAAGTAAGACAAATTCAAATGGATGAGTAACAAAATGAAACAATGGGACAATATTTTACCTGTCTTAATAGACCTTCTTTTTTATTTTTTTGGAAAACACTTGAGGAGTTGTTGAGGAGGAGGAAGGAACAAATAAACCAGATAATTTTTATGAATAGAAAATAATGTATGTTTATAACATATACATGTACATATATACATATGTATGTATATATATAAACATAATGTTTAATCTTTTAATTCATGACCATTTCCTTATTTCATTGTGTTTTTTTGTTTTTTTATACTTTATTTTTTTATTTCTTCAAGTTACATCTCAGTCACAATCCCTTCCCTACTCACCCCTCCTGTCCCACCCTTCCACTCTCTTCCCCCAACAGCTCCCCCTTTCAGTCCAACAAATGGTTCCTTCTCATATAACAGTAAATACTATACAAAACAACAGAAATAAATACGCACCATTATGAGAGTTAAATGGCTTAGTATGCATTGCCAATGTTCAGTCCATACATATTTGGCCCATGACTTTAACATTCTACTATCTAACCATCTCCATGAGTTTAAAGTTCTATATCTAACTCAGCTTTCATACTAACTTGCATCACAATTTTAAAAACATCTTCTTAGATCCAGAACACCCTCTTGATTCCTAAACAACTCAAAATTTAACTATGAGACTCTAGCTATCTATTCTTCAACCACCTCAGAGATCTGAGAGGGATAAATATATCTGATTATGTAGGAAGTTCAGGGCCTGCATCTTCCAAAACTAAGAAATGGCATATCAGTGGCTGCCTGGACAGTTCCCGTTTTCTCTCCGTATGTTATAGGATCAATCTTCAGCCTTTTGGTCCCGTTTCTCTGACAGACATTGATTGTAGAACAGGAACTATGAAGGACTTGCCTACCCTGTCTTGGCAGAGCTAGGCTGTTCACTTACCTGCTACCAAGTTTTGTCCTTTTTGGATAGCAGTCTGTCTACAGTTGAAACAAGGGTTTTTTCATGCCAAGAGATAGGCTTGCCACTAATTCAACCATCTCACACTGGAGATTCTTTGATGCTCATCTTCTACTTGGAATAGAATAGGGGGTGCTGTCAGGAGCAGACATGTCTCTATATCAAAAAAAAATTTTAATTTAAGAAAACATCTTTGAATGCCATATTCTGCAGGTCTCTTGGGGTTTTTGAAGATGCCCTATCTATCTCTTGTATTTAGATAAGCAAATGTTGCTTGTCTCTTAACGACTTGATTTCTGAGTAGCTTAGAGAATATCTGTGATAGACTGTCATAGTAGCTAACAAAATGACACACTGGCATGACTAGGAGTTTGTATTTCTTAACTATCCTAAACGGTTTAAGATGGTTGATATCAAGAGGCCAGAGCTTCATATTTCATTTTTAAGCATCACTAGGTACAATACCTTTAAAAAGCATTACCTTTAATTCTGTATCAATATACAAAGATCAATACCAATGTGGCCAAATATACTCTTAATTTTGTATCAATATACAAAGATCAATGCCTATGAAGCCCAATACAATCTTAATATTGCGTCAATATACAAGGGTCAATACCATTGTGGCCAACTATAATCTTAATTTTGTATCAATATACAAAGATCAATACCGATGTAGTCCAATATAATCTTAATTTTGCACAATATACAATGGTAAAGACCAATTTAGCCAAATATAATACTAATTTTGTATCAATATACAAAGGTATAAGGGCATATTCAATAATCTGTCCCTTCTTCTTGGTCCTTCCCATACTATGTCTATGTCCCATTTTTCTCAAGTCTGTGCACTCCTACATAGGAGAGAAAGAAGGATACAGAAAAGAAAAAGAAGGAAGTCCCTGGGTCTATCCTCCAAAACCCATTTAACAAGACCATTTAACAGCTTGTAGTCTCTTCCCCTAAATAATAAAGTTTTCTGTTATCCATCAAATAACAAAAAAGGTGGGGGGGGGAACCTTCCCACCCTCTGGGCATGGGACGTCGCTCTCTTAAATGACTTCCTGCTGATTTGGGTCGTAGTAAACCTGTTTGGGGCCCAAACCACAATGGAAAAATGGTTAAAAATGTTAATACAATCCTTTTATGTTCAGTCCTTTTGTGCTCAGCTATTTAGATGTCCTAAAAAGTTTGTAGACAGAAGCTGATCTTCCAGGCTTTACTGAAGTTCTGGATGGGGCAGTGTGTGGAGCTGAATGATCTTAGTGATTTTGAGTTGTTGTGGTTGTAGACTTTTGATGGAAACAGCTATTGAGGAAGTCTGCAAGGCTGGATCTTTTGGGCCACTCGTCTTCTTTGGTGTCTGATTCTGTTTTCTGTTGAGGTTTCTGTTGTCCAGTTGTCCCTGGATTCCTTGAATGGATGCTTTAAATCTCCCGGAAAGATAAGAACAGAGTCCTGCCCTAATCCTAACTCTGGGACAATTATCTTTTTTTTTTTGGGGGGGGGTCAGGTAATATTTCTCCTGAAGCAAATTTGGTTTTTTGACAATATATAAACGATTATCTTTCAATCTGGATTAAAAAAGAAATTATTTTGTTACTTTGGAGCTAAACAAGCCTTAGTATATATATTTTGAGATCTCAAAGGACAATTTGTTTGTATTGAGTGGGCCTTTTGTAAGTAGCTTTTAAACTTAAGTCCTTCCAAATCCTATGTGTCTGTCTCTGCGTTCTAATTATTGGGATCAAAGACCTGTGGTTCCCATCTGAAGGGATTAAAGATGTGCTCCACCACTCCTGGATCGATGTTTTTTCTCTATTTAGAGTTTGTTTGGTATCAGGCTGACCTTGAGCTCTGAGATCTGCCTGTTTCTGTCTCTAGTGTGTTGGGATTAAGGGGGTACTCTCACCACCCTGTTCCGTGTAACTCTAGAATTTGTAAGACAACTAACTCTATAGTGCTCCTCCCATCTCTGCTGAAGTTAAAGGCATGGGCTAACACCACGCATTTCATGTATTTTACCTTAGCTCTAAGTTTTCTCGACTCTTGGAGGTTTATAAAACCAGGTTGAACGGCTGTAACCTTTCATTTAATTACAGTATTTTAAACCTGTTACCTGCTTTTTTTTAATTAATAAATTTAATTATTTGTTGCTTCAGGTTACATCTCCATCATATTGTCCCTTTCCCCACTTCCCAGCCCCACCCTCCCATCCTCTACTCCCCAATCCTTCCCTCTTGTTCCTCTGGGGTGGAGTGTCCCTACATAAAAGTCCCTCACCACAGTTCAGGAGTCATATGAGTGCCAAGAGCCTCTTTATACACTGGGGGCCTACAAGGCAGTACTGCGAGTGAAAGGTGTCTCCTTCCTAGGAAGGGAAAACTAAAAAATCAGAACAACATACACACAAACCACAAAAACAAACAACAACAAAAAAAAAAGAAAGGAAAAAGAGAAAAAAAAAGTCTATGTCCATGTTCCCTTTGGTGTGTTGGTTGTAGTACAGATATCCTGTACTATATAGATAAAATCCTACTATAAGTGAATAGATGCCATGTGCATCCTTCTGAGTCTGGGTTAACTCACTTGGGATGAGCTTCTCTAGTTCCATCCATTTGGTTGAAAATTGCATAATTTCATTGTTTCTGATAGCTAAGTAATATTCCATTGTATAGATATACCACAGTTTTTTAATCCATTCTTCAGTTGAGGGACATCTGGGTTGTTTCCAGTTTCTAGCTATTACGAATAAGGCTGCTATGAACATAGATGAGGAGACTTCCCTATGATTCCGTGAGGAGTCATTTGGATGTATACACAGAAGTGGTATGACTGGATCCTGAGGCAAAGCTATTCCAAGATTTCTAAGATATTGCCATACTGACCTCCATGGTGGTTGTACAAGCCTGCACTCCCACCAGCAATGGAGGAGGGTTCCCTTTCTCCACACCCACACCAGCATGTGCTGTCATTTGAGTTCTTGATCTTAGCCATTCTGACAGGTGTGAGATGGAATCTCAGAGTCTTCTTGAGTTGCATTTTTCTGATGACTAAGGATGTTGAGCATTTCTTCAGGTGTCTCTCAGTCATTAGGGATTCCTCCTTTGTGAATTCTCTATTTAGCTCCATCCCCCATTTTTTGATTGGATTATTTGGTTTCTTGGTATTTAGTTTCTTGAGTTCTTTGTAGATTTTGGATATTAGCCCTCTATCAGATGTGGGGTTGGTGAAGATTTTCTCCCAGTCTGTTGGTTGCCGTTTTGTTCGAATGACAGTGTCTTTTGCCTTACAGAAGTTTTTCAGTTTCATGAGATCACATTTATTGATTGTTGATCTCAGGTCCTGAGCTGTTGGTGTTCTGTTCAGGAAGTTGTCACCTGTGCCAATAAGTTCAAGGGTTTCTCCCGGTTTTTCTTCCAGTAGATTTAGGGTGACCGGCCTTATGTTAAGATCGTTGATCCACTTGGATTTATGGTTTGTACAAGGTGATAAGTATGGGTCTAATTTCATTCTTTTGCAAGTGGACATCCAATTGGACCAGCAACATTTGTTGAAGATGCTGCCCTTCTTCCATTGTGCCATTTTGGCTTCTTTGTCAAAAATTAGTTGGCCGTAGGTGTGTGGGTCCATTTTTGGTCTTCAATTCGATTTCATTGATCTACTGGTCTGTTTCTGTACCAATACCATGCTGTTTTTACAACTATTGCTCTGTAGTACAGCTTGAAATCTTGGATGGTGATACCTCCAGATACTTTTTTATTGTACAGGATTGATTTAGCTATTCTGGGCTTTTTGTTGTTCCATATGAAATTGAGAATAGCTCTTTCCAGGTCTATAAAGAATTTTGTTGGTATTTTGATAGGAATTGAATTGAATCTATATATTGCTTTTGGTAGGATAGCCATTTTTATTATGTTGATCCTATCTATTCATGAGCATGGGAGATCTTTCCATCTTCTAAAAGCCTCTTCCATATCTTTCTTCAGGGGCTTGAAGTTCTTGTTGTATAAGTCCTTTACTTGCTTGGTTAGAGTTACCCCCAGGGATTTTATATTGTTTGTGGCTATGGTGAAGGGGTTGTTTCCTTTATTTCTTTCTCAGTCCATTTGTTTGTTGTATATAGAAGGGCTTCTGATTTTTTTTTTTTTTAGTTAATTTTGTATCCAGCCACCTTTCTGAAGGTGTTTATCAGCTGTAAGAGTTCTCTGGTGGAATATTTGGGGTCGCTTATGTATACTATCATATCATCTGCAAATAACGATAATTTGACTTCTTCATTTCCAATTTGTACCCCCTTGATCTCGTTTTGTTGTCTTATTGCTCTAGCAAGAACATCAAGTACTATATTGAAGAGATATGGTGAAAGTGGGCATCCTTGTCTTGTCCCTGAGTTTAGAGGAAATGCTTCAAGTTTCTCTCCATTTGACTTGATGCTAGCCACTGGCTTGCTGTATATTGCCTTTATTATTTCTAAGTAGGGTCCTTGTATCCGCGTTCTCTCCAGAACTTTTAGCATGAAGGGGTGTTGGATTTTGTCAAATGCTTTTTCTGTATCTAGCGAGATTATCATGTGTTTTTTTCTTTCATCTTGTTTATATGGTGAATTACGTTGATAGACTTTCGTATGTTGAACCATCCCTGCATTCCTGGGATGAAGCCTACTTCATAGGCTTCATATGATGTATTATACCTTTGATGTGTTCTTGGATTCGGTTTGCAAGTATTTTATTAAGTATTTTTGCATCTATGTTCATGAGGGAGATTGGTCTGAAGTTCTCTTTCATTGTTGGGTCTTTGTGTGGTTTAGAAATCAGGGTGACTGTGGCCTCATAGAATGAGTTTGGTAGTGTTCTTTCTGATTCTATTTGGTGGAAGAGTTTGAAGAGTATTGGTGTTAGCACCTCTTTGAAGGTCTGGTAGCATTCCGTGCTAAAGCCATCTGGCCCTGGGCTTTTATTGGTTGGGAGATTTTTAATGACTCTTTCTATTTCCTTAGGGGTTTTTAGGCTGTTTAATCTGTTAATCTGATCTTGATTTAGTTTTGGTAGGTGGAATCTATCGAGGAACTTGTCCATTTCGCTTAGGTTTTCAAATTTGGTGCAATATAGATTTTTAAAGTAGGACCCAAATATTCTTTGGATCCTCTCAATGTCTGTTGTTATTTCTCCCTTTTCATTTCTGATTTTGTTGATTTGGGTTCGTTCCCTCTGCCTTTTAGTTAATTTGACTAGGGGCTATCTATTTTGTTGATTTTCTCGAAGAACCAACTCTTGGTTTCATTGTTTCTTTGTATAGTACTCTTTGTTTCTAAGTTTTTGATTTCAGCCCAGAGTTTGATGATTTCCTGCCTTCTGCTGCTCTTGGGAGTGTTTGCTTCTTTTTTTTTCCAATTCACCCAGTTTAGCTGTTAATTCGCTAATATGAGCTGTCACAGTTTTCTTTTTGAAGGCAATTAGTTCTATGAACTGTCCTCGTAGCACAGCTTTCATTGTATCCCATAGGTTTGGGCATGTTGTGTCTTCATTGTAATTGGATTTTAAGAAGTCTTTGATTTCCTTCTTTATTTCTTCCCTGACCCAGTAGTCAACCAGTAAGACATTGTTCAATTTCCATGTGTGTGTAGGCTTTCTGTTGATTCTTTTGCTGTTGAAGATCAGCTTTATTCCATGGTGGTCTGATAAGATACAAGGGGTTATTTCAATGTTCTTGTATCTGTTGAGACTATCTTTGTGTCCAACTATGTGGTCGATTTTGGAGAAGGTTCCGTGAGGTGCTGATTAGAAGGTGTATTCCTTTGTGTTTGGGTGAAACGTTCTGTAGATATCTGTTATGTCCATTTGGTTCATGATCTCTGTTAGACTCAATATTTCTCTGTTTGTCTTCTCTCTTGATGATCTGTCCATTGTTGTGAGTGGTGTGTTATAGTCTCCCATTACTAATGTGTTGTGATCAACATTCAATTTAAGTTTTAGAAGCGTTTCTTTTACAAATGTCGGTGCCTTTGTATTTAGGGCATATATATTCAATATTGAGATCTCCTCTTGATGAATATTCCCTTTAATGAGTATATAATGCCTTTCTCTGTCTTTTTTCATTAACTTCAGTTGGAAATCTGTTTTGTTTGATATTAGGATGGCTACTCCAGCTTGCTTCTTGAGCCCATTTGCTTGGAAAACCTTTTCCCAGCCCTTTACTCTGAGATAGTGTCTATCTTTGATAGTGAGATGTGTTTCTTGTATGCAGCAAAAAGACGGGTCTTTCTTATGGATCCAATCTGAAAGTCTGTGTCTTTTTATTGGGGAGTTGAGTCCATTGATGTTGATGGATATTAGTGACCAGGGGTTGTTATTTCCCATAGTTTGGTATAGGTGATCATCCTGTGCCTCTTTTGGTTTAGTTGCTGTGGGGTTTTCTATTCCCTCTGTTTTCCTGTGTGGAGTTTTCTTCTCTTGGTTGGAATTTTCCTTCTAGAATTTTCTGTAGGGCTGGGTTTGTGGGTAGATATTTTTTAAATTTGATTTTGTCATGGAATATCTTGTTTTCTCCTTCCATGTCGATAGAGAGTTTTGCTGGGTATAGTAGTTTGGCTGGGCACCTATGTTCTCTCAGGGCTTGTAGGACATCTGTAGAGGCCCTTCTAGCTTTTAACGTTTCTGAGGAGAAGTCACGGGTAATTCTGATGGGTCTACCATTGTATGTGACTTGACCTTTTTTTCTTACAGCTTTTAATATTCTTTTTTTTCTGTACATTTGGTGTTTCAATTATTATGTGGTGAGAGGAGTTTCTTTTCTGATCTAATCTGTTTGGTTTTCTGTAAGCCTCTTGGATTTTTATTGGCATCTCTTTTTTCAGGTTTGGGAAGTTTCCTTCTATGATTTTGTTAAAGATATTTCCTGGACCTTGGAGTCGAGAGCCTTCTCTTTCCTCTATGCCTATAATTCTTATGTTCTGTCTTTTCATTGAGTCCTTGATTTCTTGGATGTTGTGGGTGAGAGATTTTTTAGCTTTCTCATTTTCTTTGGATGTTGTACTTGTTTCTTCCATCGAATCTTCCATGCCTGAGATCCTGTCTTCCATCTCTTGCATCCTATTTTTGATACTCACATCCATAATTCCTGTTCTCTTCCCTTGATTCTCCATTTCCTCTTTCAACTCTGACTGTGTTTTCTTTATTGTTTCCATTTTTATTTTCATGTCTTGAATGGTATTGTTCGTTTTGTACATTTCCTTCTCCAGTTCACTTGTTTTTGCCTGGAAATCTTTCATTGTCCTGTCCTTTTCCTGTTCAAGCTGAGTCACCTTGGCTTGGAGCTCTTTAATGGTGTTATTCATTGTTTTGACTTGTAAAATTGTGCCTTCTTTGAATACCTTCATAGATTTAAGTTCTTCTCGAAGGGACTCTATCACTTTCCATAATGTAGAGTTGACGTCGTTTTCATGTGTTTCTGCTGTTGTGAGGTCATCCGAATTGAATGAGCTAGGATAGTTTTGCATTGCTGAAGTCATATTTTCTTGATTTCTGTTTTTTCTTGGACCTTTGGCCATATGGATGTGTTTAGCTGTCTGTTATCGTTATCTTCTGGGCTTGTATCCACAGGGGATGCTTTGGTGTAGCAGTCAAATTGCTTGGTGATCTGTAGTTGCTTACAGTAGGATATCAGGGTCACTGTGTTTTTAATAGCCTGAAGCACTGTGAGCTGGTCTAGCCTATTCCCAGGTAATGAGGAATGGCCCGGGATTGTTTCACTGCTCCCAAGTCAGACTTGTCTATGTTGCACACTGAGTGATCAGCCTGTAGTGGTTCTGATGGTATGGACCTGTTTGCCCAGGCACAGATTCTGTGGACTCTGGTTGTCCCCAAGGAGACTGAGAGGGCCCAGCTCCATGCCTAATATGTCTGGGTTTACCAGAATACAGCTATGGTCCCCGGGCTTCTGGCTTCCATGTTTTGTAGCCCTCAGCCTCTGTGCACCTCCGCCGCTAGCTCTGCCTCTGTGTGCCTTTGTGCGTGCCCAGCCCTGCAACTTCACTGTGATCGCTTCCACCAGGCTCCTTCACTGCAGGTGTGCCTCTGCCCTGCCCCCCTGTGCTGGCTTCTTCCCGGCTCCTTTGCTGCGGGTGCGTGCCTCTGCCCTGCCCACCCTGGTGCCACTGTAGTCGGCCACCAAGGCATACAGGGGTCTGCAACCTTTTCTAGATAGGTTGAGGGCTCGCATGGGTTGTGTGGACCCAGTAGAGTAGTGAGTGATCCCCTGTGGGGTCTCAACCCAATCCGCTGCTGCCCTGGCTGCGGACCTCCTGCCGTGCGCCCTGCTTCTGCCGTTGCTAAGACTTCAACTAGCCTGCAAAGTTTCCTAAATAGCTATAAGGTCCGCCTGAGGTGTGGGGAGCCTAGTAGGCTGGTGAGTGATCCCCGTGTACGGTCTGATTCTGCCTGCTGTGTATTAGAGTCGATCTTACCTGGCGTCTTTCCAGATGGGAGTTCCCAATCCCCGGATTCAGCAGCTTCTGAGTCTGGGAGAGATGGGGGGAGAGCCTTGCCCTGGGACTTTTAACAGTGGGGGCTGGGCGTGTTCCCGGTGGGTCTAGGCCCTCTGGTTTTTGCACAGTGTCCAATAACTCTGTGCTTTTTATGGCTCTTTTCCGTTCAAAATGCGTCCGCACGGGCTGCTGCCATCTTGGATCCCCCCTCCTTATTTCATTGTTATAGACTATTTCAGAATTTGCATGTATTTACTAAGTAAAATATGAAGTAATCCATTTGTTGTTAAAATAGGAACCTTGGTGATCCCATTAGAAACAATTAAAAGTAAGATTGATGTACTTATCAGCAATTGAGGAGGAGCTGTCCCATTGACATTTGCCTTAGTCAGGAGTGAACTGGTCATAGCGGGTGCATGTTCTAAAACTAATTCTATGTATGGCACTATACTTTGTTGGAATCTGTTAGATACTGCCAACTCTTTTTGCTCAGCTGCACTTGGATGGAGCTTAGCATATCCAATATTCCTTTATCTGAAACTTGGATGGTCAAATTCTCCACTTCCAGAAGTTTATTTCCAGTTCCTGGGGAAGAAGATCCCACCTGAGTCTTGAAATTTCAACTTTCTAAGACATGAAGTATGGTCACTTCTTGAGTTTCACAAGGTCCCTCCTCCTTTCCTTCCTGGAAGGAACACTAGCCAGTAATATACGTTTCAAACTGTACAGGAACTTGAGAAACCAGACCTGTGGGCTTACACTGAACTTGATATGATTTTTCTCCAAATTTCCCAAATCCTAATTGTCTGAATTTTCAATCATGCATACAGTTTACGATAAGGCATATGTACAAACTTTTAAACATGCCCAAGAAACAATTATTAGTTACATTCAATAAGTATATTTGTAATTATGTAAAGGTAATTTATTACCAACAACTATATAGATTTTTGACTGTTATTTCTATAAAGAAAAAATTGATAAAGTATAACTCAATCATCCATATAAATTTTTATTTATGTTTAATATTAATCACAGAACAATATGATGTCATTGCTGCAGTTCACACATATTTCTGTTCAGATTATAGTGTTGACTAAAACTCATAATTTTCATCAACTAAACTTTCCCCTACCTTTGTCCTGTACAAAGTACTGAACACATCAGCAATCTCATGCACAGCAGTTGTTTGACTCCGAGCTAGCCTTGCTGAGACCCCAGTATTCAACATGGATCAAAGCCTTCATTATAGCAAAATCCACTGTAGTTTACATCTGTCAACTTCCTTTTCCCATTCCACTACCACATCCACTTCTGTGAAATGAGGTTTCAGTCAGCCTTGACTTCCTTCCTACCTTAAATATTCAACTACTAGAAAAACATTTTTAAAATAGAAGCAAATTCCAGTCTTAATGCCCCCTCCTTGTCCAAAACTCCCACCACATGGCGGCCTTTAGCAATGGCACAATCCCACAAGCCAGCTCTCCTATGAATTGTATGTTCCCAAGAGTCGATGTTCACACAGCTCTCACTGTCTCTTATCTTACCTAACTTAACAAGTATTTCAAGCCTAATTGGAACTACACATGCCTCTTGCAAACACAGAAATTGTGCTGTGTAATGCTTTTCTTGCCAAACATGTCTTTCTTACTCAGGCTACACACTCAGATGTACTGCTCCACTCCCCACTAGCTTCAGTGCCTCTTCCCCACTGTTTTTACCATGGAGTTTTCTTTGCCCAAGATTGTCATATAACTGTAAAGTGAGATATGATCAAATACACTATATCATTTCCTCTCACAAACTCCTCCCAACACTGTAATCTAAAAGCCGAGTTTTCCTTGTTGAACACAAGAACAGGATTCCAGTTTTCCTATTAAGTTCCATGAATCTCCTAAATGATACACTCTGGAACCAAATAACAACATTCAAAAATTAAAAAAACAAACAAACATGTTTAAACATGATTGTCAGAGGTGTAGCTTCTTATTTTAACAACAGGATGTGGGAGCTTATAAGAAACTAAATAATTATCAGCTGAAATATCACACTGTTTCACTTTCTAGATGAAAAAAAGAAAAACACTGATTACAAAGCCTCCTAACCTGCTCCTCATTCACAGACTCTGCAACTGTTTATTTCTCAGTCAGTCCTCCTGACCAGCTACCCACAGTTTTTCTGTAAGTTTTCTGTAGATCAAAAATGAGATAGAGATGCATTGAATGATATTTTCTGTGTGGTACTGACGACTTCTGTCATGTGATTTCTTTCTGAAAGCAAAAATCTTTTTGTGAGTTTTGGAGTGTAGTCAATTCTATGAGTGTGGTTTGTGTTTGCATTTTGACTTTACTTGCAAAATAGGAATTGTTTCTGTTGGAACAGCAAGAGTATTATAACATTTTAGAACAGAAAACCTATATATGTAAGAAACATACAAAATAAATATGTATGATTAATTATGAATATTTCATCATTTCATATTTGCATGATTTGAAAATAATCAGTTGTAAATCCTATTTTATGATTTCCTTACTTTAAAAAAACATTCTACTTCATTATATATTTGAACTCTGTTGAAAAAAAATGGAAACATTAGAAATTTAAGTGAAACATTCTGTAAGTATGATATCTAATTTTAAGTAGTTATAAACTGTCAACGTCTAGTGCGTTGGGGGCCCTGGGTAAGGGTCTTCCAAAGATCAGGACACAGGGGATGCAGAGCCAAAGCAGCAATTGCAAAATGAACTGCATACTGCACATTTATTCACTGTTTCTTTTATATACCAATTTTACATAACCATCAGATGTTGTTTACTTCTTTACCTTTGATTCAAGTTCAAGTTCTCATAACATTTCTAAAGTATCAGACAATGTAATCAGATTAAAGATAACTAGATTAAGCAAATATATTAAGAGTACAATATAACATCCAAACAACATACCTCTGTTCTTGAGGACATGCCTTTCTGGAACACAAAAGTATCTTGATGTTTCTAAACTATCTTAATAACCTTTTGAGCAATGCGTCAATGCTCATGGCAGAACATTCTAAGTTTCATAACAAGATACAATAATGAGTACAGGGCGGCCAGTTCCTTAAAGTCATGAGAACAGGATGCTTCTCTAGGGTTTCACAAGGTCAGAGGACTTTTCACTCTGTGCACTCAAGTGGCCTGCCATGAGTTCCTTGTCCCCAAAGATCATCTGCCTGCATGAACCAAGTCAGGGCTCCTTCCCTATATCACCATGTCTCCACAATAAACATGTTATTTTTGCTTTGTTTTGTTTTTTAATAAGAAAATATTTGTATTCAAGCATCAACATTACTTGACAATAAGTCTTTCTTCAGGTATGTGCAGAGACCCACTTTAAAGAACAGAGAATTCTTTTATTTTATTATATTGTTCACTTATTACATCAAGTTACATCTCTATCATAGTGTCCTCTTTCCACTATTCCCGGTTCCACCCTCCCATCCTTTCCTCCCTCTCTCACCCATCCCACTCCTTGGATACACTTTTATAGCATTTTTAAGTCAGAATGTTCCATGTGACCATCATCAAGCATCACAGAAATGTCTCTGGGTTTAATCACCAAAATGTTGTGTGTCAACATTACTGCAGAAAAAAGTGAAGAACTGTCTACTTACTTCAGACACTAAACCAAGGAATTTATTATGTTGTCATATTTATTGGAAAAGTAACTACACTTAAATCTTTCATAATAAATAAAAACTGGCTATCAGATATAAGTCCATCAATTGTGAAATAACTTAAGGTAACCCAAAATGCTCACCTAGATTCCGTTTATAATTACATGAAGTAAACTGTCATCATTAGTCTAAAATTATGAAAAAAGACACAATATTTAATATTATGTATGTATACTATATAATATATATAATATCAAACTAGTGATTGAATATGGTATTTTGTCGTAACACTGTAAAAGGAAATAATTAATGAGGTGCCTGATAAGTTGATCATCCTGATGTGGAAGAACACACACTCATCAATATATGGACATCACAAATAAGTTATTTGATAGTTGGAAAGAAGAAATGTTTCTCTTTCCCTCTGTCTCCTGTGTGTGTGTGTGTGTGTGTGTGTGTGTGTATGTATTGATTTAGTAGAAAAGGCATGGTGCATCTCAGAGGTGTTTGCAGAAATGTGAATGTGATCCAAATCCACAGAAAAAAAGTTCTCAAGAAACTAAATTTAAAAATCAATAAAGTTTATATCTCTGGACAACAAAATTTGAGAAATCTATATTTCAAAAATTGGCGGATTTCTAATGGTCATCTCTTTTGACTCCTTATATGAAATGGAGCAAAAGACAACAAGCACAATAAGGAATTATGGAATTTCTAGGTGGAACTGACCACTACAAATAGAATTCCAATTGAAAAATATACAAGATATCCTCAAAAATGGCAAACCAGCATGTTTTGCTAATATATAAAATATTGATGTCAAATAAGAGCAAGTAATAAAAATTCTTGATTTCCATTTATTGTTCTTAAAACTGAATTAAAATTATCAAGTGAATAAATTATATGTTTACTTTGTAAAAGTAAAAGTCACAAAAAGATACCTGAGACAGAGAAGAAATACTTGTCCTGAAGTAGATTATGTGAATGGATTCCATCATACTTTGATTTGGTTATATGCTTGTGCATTTGTAAAGTAGGACTTTCCCAGGCAATGAATGAGAAAATAAATAAATGAATTTTGAGTTAAGAAAAACTAACTAATTAGGAAATGTATGGAACTATAGTCAATTTCCAAAGCCTAAAGTACTCTATGTCCAAGTGTGCGCACGCGCATGTGTGTGTGTGTGCGTGTGTGTGTGTGTGTGTGTGTGTGTGTGTGTGTGTGTGTGTTTTTACCCCCTATTTCCTTGAAACTGAAATGTCTCCTACTGGATTAAGAAAAGGGAAGCTCCGAGATTCAGGAAGTAGAAAAAATGACAATGTTCACAGGCTCACTACTAAAATTTACTCCAGTAAGTTTTTGGTGATATACATTTGTGGATCACACATGTGCCTTTAAGTAACAAATCACATATGTCCCTATAAATGGTTTCTCACAAAACCTCCTATAAACAATTACAATATATTTATTATGATGAGAAAATAGACATAGGTGAAGCTATTTCTTATTTTATTAGTGCCCTGTCTTGGGTGAATTAGGTACTTTTACTGTAAAATTCATAAAAATATCACCTGCCATATGAAGCTACTATTATATATATATATACATATATATATGTGTATGTGTGTGTATATGTATGTATATTCTGTTGTAATAAAAATAAGATGATATATATAATATCCCAAATGAAGTACCAAATTGATTTTAGAAAAGAAAAATAAAAATTCTGAGAATAGTTGATATATAATAATATATAATGAACTATATATCATGATATATTAATGTAAATTATATAATATATTTTACATGCAATATATAATTTATAATTGCATTACATATAATAATATACCATCATATAAAACATATATTTTACATTAATTATATATAAAGGTGATGTAAATATCCAATACATTATATATTGATATACATATATATACATCATCAATTATATATTGATATACATGATGTTTATACTAATATATTAATATATTAACATCTATGTTAGTTTTTGTTTATAAATTTATAAAAAATATATTCATATTTATTTTGATATATTTTGAAAATATTTATTTGTATTAATATAAGTGTAATAAAGAAATAATTTGTGAATTATATAGGTGTATATTATTTTGTAACATATAAATTATTCCTAAGTTAATTATATTATGTAAATAATTTATAAGCTGTATATGATAAATACATTTATATATAATATGTAATAATAATATATTATATATTAATATATGATATTAATTAATTATGAATATATAATATATAAGTTTAAAATATATATTTTGACAATTATATGATATGTATTAATATATGGTGAAGTATGTATTTCAGTGTATGTGTGAAATCAACAAATAAACAACTGAAAAATATATGCATGAACATATGTATACATATAATGTGAAGTTCTGGGGATCATATTTGCAACTTTTGAAATCTTAAACAATCATTCTATCAGTTAGATATATTCTCACAGTATAAGTAGATACTCTTGAATAAGAATCATTAAACTTAAAGTCAGTGTACTTTAAATTTGAAATTGAATTCAGAAATCATGCTTAGTTTTTTCAATGCTATTATGACTAAAGCACTATATAGATTGCTTCTCTTAATCCATTCAAAGTCAAATAGAGAAGTATAGTTTAAACATGAGGCAATTTGATATACATTTTACTACAACATAATCCAAATATAAATTTTAATTAAAACAAGTCAGATATGTTTCAGTGGTTGTTACATGTGGGGTAAGGAGACAGAACTGTAGTCTGGGTTCTATATGTATATATGGAGATGAATCTCATTACCCTTATGAGAAGTTTGAACACATATTCCAATGAATGCATTGAATTTAAACCTGCATTGGTTATTTTTCTATGTCGCAATTCTATGGTCCTGTGGGTCTAAGTCCTAAAGTGCAATTGGTAACGATTTTCTAAAGAAAATACCATGGATATCTCTTCTCAGGATGAAATTCAATATTCTCATTTGAGAGAAGCAATGGAAATGGTGTTGAAATCCTGAAATGATGCATGTGAGTAAAGTGACAACACACAGCCTAGGGCACAATACACGTACTGTTTTCACTTCTTTTCTCAATCTTCACACACTGGTACTGCAATGATTTCCTAGGGGCATTCTGATGGAGAGGGAATTGCCACAGCAATCCTCCATAAAAAACACTGTAAGAGAAGACTCAGAGGTTTTTT
Source organism: Lophiomys imhausi (assembly GCA_907164525.1). Classification (NCBI taxonomy): domain Eukaryota; kingdom Metazoa; phylum Chordata; class Mammalia; order Rodentia; family Muridae; genus Lophiomys; species Lophiomys imhausi. Next base: position 10,208,901 of record CAJQZJ010031962.1, on the reverse strand, counting down.
GTTTGTTTGTTTTGTGTTACAATTATCCTCTACTGCCTAATTTACCTGACATCTTCCTGCACTTCCCTACTGGTTATCTATATTTAATATTCAATTTTTAAGTATCGATATGTATGTACATCTTATGACAGCTCTGCTCCAAGGGTAAGAGTATCTCTTCAATTGGATTTGGCTACAATATAAGAATGCAAAATAGCTGAGCAAAGTAGAAGCCCTTGAAATGAAATCTTGTAGACACTTCTGAAATATTATCCCAAATAAATCTTTTTTTTTTCTTTTCACAAAGAAAGCCAGCCAAGTGAGAACAAATGATAGCATAAATGGTTGGAAATGCTCCACACAGACACATTTTTTGTTGGTCTCAAAGACCAGTTGCTCTGAGATACTACTTCCTTGTTTTTTAGTTTATAACCTCCCTCCACAAAAATACTTCAAACACAGAGGCTATATCATTCATCACTGTGATTCATTTACAAATCAGATACACCATAAATTAAAATAAATGTCCTAGTTTTGAACACCACTGTTTTTTTTCAACTGGGAGAACTTGTAGATGGGGCATTTTAGGTATTCAATTTAAACAGAATATTGTGATATGGATGGTAAGGAACATTATTTCATGACTAGGGAATAGAAAGCACATATTGAATGTAGTAGGGAAACAAAGCTGCCTGGATAGAAAGTGAGGAGAGATTTGATTCAAAACTCAAGATTCACATAGCCATTTAGCACTACTAATTTCATTTGTTGTCAAAATTCACCTAATAAATCATTTCCCCAATATCATGAATTTTTAACCACTGTATGTCCATAAAATGGATTAATATAAACCACATAAAATAAAGCTGTTATGATTAATATTCTGAACTCCAAATCTCTTGAGCCACAAATATAAGGAAAATAAATATTTTAAAAAGACAATATCATTGAAGACAAATTACCCCAAAAGTTCTCTGGCAAAGAACACACTAGTCACAGCCTGCTCCTGTGATTCAGGATGGATTAGAAATTTACTGACAGGAAAACTATTCTAAACTCTGTGCCTAGAATCATGTAGCTTTAAGAGAGAATTTCTTTCTTTGGATATTTTTTTTCTTGTCTGCTATTGCCAGGTAATCAGATATTAGTAGTAAGACCTAAAACAAATAGATCTTTAATGTTCAGTCTTTCTACTGTTTGCACAAAATTATTTTTACTAACTTAAGTAATTTACTAAGTGACTGCTACCTGAAGCAACCCCAAATATCCTCATGTAAACTCGAAGTCAGAGACTTCTACCAATTATTGATATTATAAATGAGATTATTTGCTTTTTTTCCCCTTACAACTTTAGAGAGCATAAGCACAATGAGGAAAAAAATTTATTTTTTAAATCCCACAGCAAAGACTATAGATCATATGCCAATGTAATTTGAAACCACAAGGTGCTTTTTAGTTGAATCTAAAGACTAAGCAATCCACCAAATTACACCTATAATTTTAGCTGCATACATACCTATTAAACACATTTACCTTCTTATTTTAAAATGTTGTATGCTTTAGAGCATAGACTTGCAGAAATATTGAGCTTAAATGCAGTGAGTCAACTGACATTGTGGGATATTTCATGAACCCTTAAGATGAGTTTTGGAAAGCCATCATTTTAACATATTAAGTGTTCCAATCCATAAATACAAAATGTTACTTCATTCACATACAAATTTCTTTTTTTAAATATTGCAAATTTCACATCATGCATCCTATTTCCTCTCATCTCCCATCTCCCCTCAGACCCACCCTCCAACCTTCAAACCTCTACCAACATTGATTTAAAAAAAAAATCTCATTGTGGAAGCTGTAGTATGTCTCAGTGTGTCCCACAATATTCTCTTTTGTCCACATATTTTTGCTTGCAAATGTTCATTATAATGTCTCCTTGGTCTGAAACGATGCCTCTGGCTTCTGCTACTTTGTCAGTACTGGACCCTCAGTGAGACTCCTCTCAGATATCCTGTTGATGTCCAGTGCCATGGAGATTCTGTAGTTTTGGGTCTGTGGAACTGGCCCCTTCATACATTCCAGTAGTTCACCTATAGGGTATATGTTAGGATGGACCAACTCAAAGCCCTGTTTCTGTGCCTGCAACCCCACATCCAGGAGTAGTTCTACTGTGCTGCCCAGGGACATTGCAGGGCCTGCTCTTCAGGTGCTGGAGCATGTGAGCGGAAGTTTCAGCACTCCTGCTCTTGTGACCCCATCGAGGCCAGGTCTCTAGCTGGCCACTGGTGGTGCGGGCAAAAGGGAGGGAAGGGGATCTTTCCCTCACCAACACTACCACAAAGCAGACAAAAGGTAAGGTTGGCTTTCTCACAATCACATTTTCAGGGCCAGCTTACCCACAACCCCCACAACCAGGGCCAGGCAGGGTTCTTCTAAACTCTGGCTTACATCTTATCTTGGGAGTCCATCTGGTGCTTGCCTAGTGCTGGATTGGTGGTCTTCACAGGCTAGCTCCCTTTCCACGCCCCATGGCTCTGAACTGGTATTGGTCTTTGGCTTTTTTTTTTTCTCAGAAATGTTAGGCTTTTATTCATTCATATGTTCATAGGTCAGAACACTGAATGTAGACACAGCCTCTCTCTTCTCTTCCACCTACAGATGCACATGTGACACAGCAGCCAAATTTGCAGTGTCTAGGGGCTGTTACATACAAATTTATTTAAAGTTTTTTTTTCCAGTTTTCAATAATGTTTCATACCTATTAGGCTAAATTTTAAGCTTAAATGCTCAAGTCTTCAATGCTACTGTAGACTGATTTTCCCCCAATAATTGAAATTTCCTTTGAAACTACACATTAAGTTCTTTTTTATGTATTGATTTTGTATTTCTCAATCTTACAGAAATTACTAGTCCAGATATGTACCTGGATTCTTAGAATACTCTGTATAGATGATTATGTTATTTGCAAATATAGTTTTGCTTTTTATTTTTATGGATATGCCTTTTATTTATCTTTTGGGGGGGTTGTTTGTTTGTTTTTACTTTTGGTTTTGGTTTTTAGAGACAGGATTTCTCTGGGTATCCTTGGCTGTCCTTGGCTCACTTTGTAGACCAGGCTAGCTTTGAACTCACAGAGATCCACCTGCCTCTGCCTCCCAAGTGCTGGTATTAAAGGTATGCACCACCACCCCCAGCAATTAGACAGCTGTGAACTGTCATGTGGGTGCTGGGATTTGAACCCGGGTCCTTTGGAAGAGCAGCCAGTGTTCTTAACTGCTGAGCCATCTCTCCACCACCCCCCCCTTATTTACCTTTCTTGCCTAATTTCTCTAGTGAAACAAGTTTTTTATCAATCATGCATCTCAATTTGTCCTGAGTCTCAACTGTCTGTCAGTTTCTTTGAGGTTAAAACCTTCTTAATACTTAAGATATAAAGGTACAAGCGGCCTGAAATAAGCAGAGGCCAGCAGAACTTCCAAGAATAAAAAAAAGAACAGCTGAGCCATTTAGAAAAGTCTGAGATCCACTGAGTCACCCAGAGAGGACACTCTCACTGGCTGAACTGCCTGCAGGCTGTACACTGTGTCCACATTTTTTTTTTGTCAGCTGCTATAAATATTTGGAATGAGCTTTGTTGATATAGCTCTCTTTGAGTCATTCCTGCTCCTGTAAGTAATCCCTTGCCAATATTACTGTATGTTGCCCCCCCAAAAAAAACTCATTTTTCAGCAAATGAAAAATTATTAGTGCCTATTCTTTGGTCTGTTGCTATTTCCCTAACTGGATAGGTGTGTTTTTGCGTGTGTGTGTGTGTGTGTGTGTGTGTGTGTGTGTGTGTGTGTGTGTG
>CAJQZJ010031962.1:10159831-10205065 GCA_907164525.1 Lophiomys imhausi | reverse complement strand
GTGTGTGTGTGTGTGTGTGTGTGTGTGTGTGTGTGTGTGTGTGTGTGTTATATCTCTCCAAGGAAAGTCTCTCATACAACAGACACATTAACAACATATACATATGTGTTTTTTGTGTGTGAGATTTATTACAAGGGCTTGGCCCATGTGATTGTCAGAGACAGTATCTACTTCAATGTTAGGCGACCCAAATGAAGCTTCCTGCATGCACACCAGAAGCCTGGAAATGCTTTGAAAAAAAAACAAAAAAAACAAAACTGATGTTATAATCTTCAATCAGAATTTTTCCCTCATAAACCAGATTTTCTTTACTCAGTCATTGAAAAGTAACCTTCAGAACAGCTACACCAGCTAGGAATGATGTAGGCAATTTTCACTCTCCTTTAAATTCTCAAATCTCAAACCCAACTCTGTATCAGATCTTTTGCAAGGGCCTTCTCTGCTACCCTATCTCCACTCTGTGGGTACTATGCTGAACTCGTGAAAGAACCAGTTTTTCTAATTCTGTGTACTATCTACTCTCTCAGTCTCCCTTCCTGTCCACCCCCAATATCTTTAAACACTTTGTACTCAGTACTGAGTAGTCATGCCAGGCTAGGTCTCAGACTTTTCTTGTAGTCAACTCTATTCTCTGCCAACCTTGAAGGTAGATTTAAAGGGGAAGGGAAAGAAATAGGTAGTAAGGGAGAAAATAGTGGCAGGTATAACTAAAATAAAGATATATTGGAGGGATCCTCTGGAAACATACTACAGTAGACGCTTCTAGTTTTTGTTGTTGTTGTTGTTGTTTTATTTTTTTCATTAACTTATTTATTTATTCACTTTACATCACAATCCCATCCACCCTCCCTCCTTTCTTTCCAGTCCTATCCTCCAACCCTCTTCCCACATTGCCTCTTCTCCTTCTCCTCAGACCCGCCCCAGCACATCAAGTTGCACAGGACTAACTGCATCCTCTTCCACTGAGACCAAACAAAGCAACTCAGCTATGAGAAAGGGATCTAAAGGCAGGCACCAGAGTCTAAGTCAGAGAGAGTCTATACTTCAATGTTAGGGGACCCACATGAAGATCAAGCTGCCCATCAACTAGATATGTGTAGGATGTATACAGTCCAGCTCATGCATGCCTTTTGGTTGGTGGTTCAATCTCTCTGAGCCCCCATGGACCCAAGTTACTCTGTAGGTATTCTTATGGTGTCCTTGATCCCTCCAACTGCTTCAATCCTTCAACAACTCTTCCACAAAATTCCCTAAGTATGGCCTAATGTTCAGCTGTGGGTTTCTGCATCTGTTTCCATCAATTGCTGGATGAAACTTCTCTAAGGACAGTTATGCTAGGCTCCTGTCTGCAAGCATAGAAGAGTATCTATCATTAATAGTGTCAGGATTGGCTCTCACCCATGGGGTGTGTCTGAACTTGAGTCAGTCATTGGTTGGCCATTCTCTCAATCTCAGTTCCATCTTTACCCTTGTACATCTTGTAGGTAGAACAAAATTTGGGTCAAAAGTTTTGTGATTAGGTTGTTGTCCCCCCTCCCTCCACTGGAAGTCCTGTCTGGCTACAGGCGGTGGCCATTTCAGTCTTAGTATCCCACACTGCTAGGAGTCTTAGCTAGAGTCAGCCTATTATCCTCCCAGGAATCTCTCATGCCCAGGTCTCCAGCTTTTCTCTGCTATCCCCCCGCCCCATCAATTTTCCTTCTCTCGCCCAGTCTTCTCATTCTCATCTCCAGTTGCTTTCCCCATACCTGATCCCCATCCTTGTTCGGCTCCCTACTTCTCTCCAACCCATTTCTCTCTCTTCATCTACATCTGATGCCTATTTTATTTCCCCTTCTGAATAAGATTCAAGCATCCTCCCTTGGGCCTTCCTTGCTACTTTTTTGAATCTGTGGGTTGAGGCATGGTTATCCTGTAATATATGGCTATTATCCACTTATGAGTGAATACAAACCATTTGTGGCTTTCTAGGTCTGGGTTACCTCACCCAGGATAACATTTCCTAGTTCCATCCATTTGCCAGTAAATTTCATGATTTCCTGGTTTTTAATAGTTGAATAGTATTCAATTGTGTAAAGGTACTACACTATTTTTATCCATTCTTTGGTTGAGGGACACCTGGACTGTTTTCAGTTTCTGGCTATTATAAATAAAGCTGCTATGAACATAGTTGAGCAAATGTTCTTGTGGTATGAGAGAGAAACTTTTGGGCATATGATCAGGAGTGGTATAGCTGGGTTTTGAGATAGAACTATTCCCAGTTTTCTGAGAAACTGCCAGATTGATTTCAAACTGATTGTACATTCCCACCAGAAATGGAGAACAGTTCCTGTTTGTTCCATATTCTTGCCTGCGTGTTCTATCATTTGAGTTTTTGATCTTACTCATTTTGAAGGGTGCAAGATGGGATCTCAGAGTCATTTTGATTTTCATTTCCCTGATGATTAAGGATATTGAATATTTCTTGAAGTACTTCTTTGCCATTAGAAATTCCTCTGATGAGAATTCTCAAATTTAGTTCTGTACTGCACTTTTTAAGTAGATTATTATGTTTGTTGGAATTTAGTTTCTTGAATTCTTTATATATTTTGGATCTTAGCCCTCTGCTGGATGTAGAGTTGGTGAAGATCTTTTTCTAATCTGCAGACTTCCATTTTGTCCTATTGGTAGCATTCTATTCCTTACAGAAGTTTTTCAGTTTCATGAGGTCCTATTTATTAGTTTTTGATTTAGTGCCTGAGCTGTTGGTGTTCTGTTCTGGAAGTTACCTCCTGTACCAATGCATTCAATGCTATTTTCCATTTTCTCTTCTATTGGACTCAATGTAACTGGTGTTATGGTGTGAATTTTGATCCACTTAGACTTAACTTTTTTGCAGGGTGATGAATATGGATCAGTTTGCGTTTTTCTACATGCAGACATCCAGTTCGACCAGTATCATTTGTTGAAGATACATTTTTTTTCATTGTATTATTTTGTCGTCTTCATAAAAAACAAAGCATCTGTGGGTGTGGGGTTTATTTCTTCATTTTGATTCAATTTCATTGATCAACTTGTCTGGTTTTATGCATGATATCATTCAGTTTTTATTACTATTGCTCTGCAGTACAACTTGATATCAGGGTTGGTGAAACTTCCTAAGTTCTTTTATTTTACAGGATTGATATCACTATCCTGGGTCTTTTATTTTTCCTTATGAAGTTGACAATTTCTCTTTCAAGGTCTTTAAAGAATTGGTTTGGAATTTTGATAGAAATTACATTGAATCTGTAGATTGCTTTTGGTAGATGGCCATTTATATACTGTTAATTCTCCCAATCCAAAAGCATGGGAAATCTTTCCATCTTCTAATATATTTTTCAATTTCTTTCTTCAGAGACTTGAAGATCTTGTCACACAGGTCTTTCATACAGGTCTTGCTTGGTTACAATCACAGCAAGATATATTATTTATTTGTGGCTATTATGAAAGGTGTTGTTTCCTTAAATTCTCAGTCTGTTAATCATTTGTATAAAGGAAGGCTACTGGGTTTTGTTTTTGTTTTTGTTTTTTTTAGTTAATATTATATACAGCCACTTTTCTGAAAATGTTTATTAGCTGTAGGAGTTCTCTGGTAGAATTCTCAGGATCACTTTTGTATAATATCATATCATCTTCACATAGAGAGTCTTTGACTTCTTCTTTTCTGATTTGTATTCCATTGATCCTCTTTTGTTTTCTTATTGTTCTAGCTAGAATTTCAAGTACTACATTGAATAGATATGGACAGAATGGATAGTTTTGCCTTGTTCCTCATTTTAGTGGAATTGCTTTAAGTTTCTCTCCATTTAATTTGATGTTGGCTATTGGCTTGCTGTGTATTGCCTTAGGTATGGTCCTTGTACCCCTAATTTCTCTAAGACTTTTATCATGAATGGGTGTTTGATTTTTGCCAAAGACTTTTTCAGCATCTAATGAGATGATCATATGGTTTTCCTCTTTCAGTTTGTTACATGGCAAATTACACTGGTGGATTTTGGCATATTGAACCATCCCTGCATCTATGGGATGAACTCTGTTTTATCCTGGTGGATGATGTTTGCAATTCTTGGATTAAGTTTGCGAGTATATTTTGAGTATTTTTATACAATGTTCATGAGGGAAATTGGTTTGAAAATTTGTTGTTGTTGTTGTTGTTGTTGCTGTTGAGTCTTAGTGTGGCTTAAGTATCGGTGTGAATGTGACTTCATAGAATGAATTTGATAATGTTCCTTTGGTTTCTATTTTGTGAATGAATTTGAGGAGTATTGGTATTAGCTCTTATATGAAAGTCTGTTAGAATTCTGCACTGAAACCATTTAGGCCTGAGTTTTATTTAGTTGGGAGACTTTTAATGATTGCTTCTATTTCCTTAGGGATTATAGAACTATTTAAATTGTTTGCTTGATCTAGATTTAACTTTGGTTAAGTGGATTCTATCAAGAAAACCAACCATTTTGTTTAGATTTTTTTCAATGTTGTAGAGTACAAGCTTTTGAAGTATGATCTAGTGATTCTTTAGCTTTCCTCGGTGTCTGTTGTTCTGTTCCAGTGTTCATTTCTCATTTTGATGATTTGGATATTTTCTCTCTGCAGAAGAGGTAGCAGAGATGCTAAACTTATGATTAAGAAGAGAAAGAAGAGACCGAAGCATGTCTTCCTGGCCTAAAGACCACCCACTCCTAAAAGTTCAACCTCTTCCTACAAACACTTACCTAGGTATCAAGCATTAACTCGTTCTGTAGAGAACATTTAAAACCCATGTTAGCCATATCACATAATGTCTTTTTAACAGTGTACAGATTTACAGTTTCACACATCTCCATGCAATATGACCTACCTAAAGGAACACAATTTACTAACTTTTATAGAAAACCCTTTGTTAAAAGCTTCATGCATATAGTCTACCTCAATTTCACCAACTTAAAAATGGATATCACCTTTATGTGAGTACCTCCCTCTCCCTTCATGTTTGCATTTCTCTATGATTTTTTTTCATTTTCCATTCATTTATATCCCCTGAATTTCTTAGTGTCAGTTCCTTCCTAGTTTTTTTACTTTTTAAGTCAAATCTTTGAAAGTATGTCCTTTAGATTCGTATAACTACATTTGTGATTTTGGTCCATGAAAGAAAAAAAAATAGTTCTGTTAATGTTAATTTCATAAGATTGTGTTTGTTTCACAGTTTTTCTCTTAACCTAGCTATCACTGAAATAATTGGAACCCAGTGATACTACTTAAACATGGCTTTACAGGACAATCTTGAGTGGTTTTACTCTGTTTAACACTCTATGATAGTCTGACATCCTCTTTGCCCAATGAAATACTTGTTTTTTAGTGTTTTCTTTGCTCCAGCTGAATCTTCCTCATCTTTCCTGGACCTCTGTCCATGGCTGAATCCTCTATTCCTCTCCCTCTCTAATTCCTCCTCCTACAGAAGGCAGGAAGTCGAGCCCTATTCTCTACCCTGCTCAGTGATTGACTGTAAGCTGCCTTATTGGCATATCATTGAAAATTGGTGAGCAGGGTTTACACAACATTGAAATAGGAGATTCTCAGAACAAGGACTGCAACCAGATATGGAGGTTAAAGAAATCAGCATTTGAACTATGCAATAACCTTTTACCTACACTCTATACATGAAATAATCAATAGTTGTCTACTCATCAAGAAAAGAAATATACATGATATGCTGAGAAAAAATAATTATGATATTTGACCATATAACTATGTTCAAAATTCTTGTTATTCCACATTCCCAATCATGTTTCTATGATTGGCTGAGAAAAGTAATAGTCATGAGGTCCAGTATTATATAACTCTCCCTTTTCTCAGATGCTGCTCTCTTCCTGCTGGAAGCTTCTCTGTTCCCGTGTGACTTCCCTAGAACACAGTTTATTTCCTATAGAAGTCTACAGTGCAATTCCTGTTCATTACAATGTGATTAAAAGCAATACTCTGTTAGAATTCTAAGTGAAAAATCAACTGATATTTTTAAATCTATTCCTGAGCTAAATGGCTAAAGATAATATATTCATGTTTACAGAATGTCATTGTTTCATTCTTGAGCTTACAAAATTAATATTCTGTGCATTTCCTTGTGTCACTAGCTCAGTGGAGACAAATATGCTATCTATAAATGTATGTCTATATATTTATAGCATCTATTATAATTATCTAAATCTTCTATTCTACATATGACTAAAAGTGAATTATAAAGCTCTTGTAGACCAATTTCATGTACTGACAGTCAGACAGCTGTATAACATGTTGATTTAGTTCATTTTTGCCTGTTCACCTCAACATTTGACTTCTGACAGAGGTCCTGATCTATGAAAAAGAAATTTAGTCCTTGTTCTTTATAGTTTTAAATACTTTGAAACTTTTAAGAACAGAACACTCTACCACCTATAATAGTCATTTAAATAAGACCAAACTTGCCCTTTTTTGATACAGCATTCATGCTCTTTCTCTTACAGATATAAAATCATAAATAATTTTATGAAATTTATATTCTATATTCTACAACCTATGTTAAGAGCAATGATTATTTTTTAAATTTTCCTTCTAAATATTAATACAACCAAATTATATTCTATAAATTAATTAATATTCTTAGATGTCATATTTGTCTATTATGTGTTACATCCTCTATAGATATGTGAAATACAGCAAGTACCATAGAATCTCTAGAGAAACAACGTCTACCTGAATTTTGCTACCTTAACCACAGGAAGATCTTTAACTTAAAATACATCACTTAAATTATAAGAAGATAAGAATTTCTGACTTTGAATTTATCTTTAAAAAACCATAATCAGTACACAATTACTTATCTTTTTTATGGAAATAAAGAATAACTCTGCTTGAAATGTTCCTTGGAAATCATGGCAGGTTTCTAGTCTCTTTTTTTTCCATTAGAATTAAGTCAGCAAACCTTGTCTAGAACTTTAGTGAATCCCCACTTCTAGTTACATAGTTTGTAAGTCTAATACCTGTATATTAATCCATGAAATGTATTTCTCCTTCTTGCCAATATATAATCATATCACTATTCCAGTTTTTCCTTGTTTTTAAATAAAAATTACACTTTGTAATTTTAATATATATTTTAGGTGCATTTTATTATGTTAATTAAAAATCCTCACAATTACTTCAATCAGATCCATCCTCACTTCCCCATTCTCTACCAATTTTATGTGCCCTTCATTTATTTTTTTCTTTTAAGGTGAAATGTGTACCACTAATATAGTTACTTATAAATATTTGGGCATCCACTAGAGCCTCAATAGGTCATTTTACTAGGAGTCATGCCCTTAAAGTTAATTGGCTTCGCCTTCTCTAGAAGGTCATTAACCTTCTAAAGATATTCAGTTGGTATTGTGGAGGTTGTAAGACCCTAATCCATTCATACTAGAAGGTTTAATGAGTTGATCATCTTAACTCTCATCCAGGCAACCACAGTATTGTGAAGTTATGTGTGCTGCAGTTTTTCCATACCTAGATATCCATGACTTCTGACTCTTACAATCTTTCTGCTCTCTCATCTACAAAGGTTAATGGGTCCTGAGGGAAAGGACATGTATATCCAAGGGAATATAGATGAAAATCAATATTTGCTTGTACAAAAGATGAAATTGTTAAATTTGAAATCAAACTGATGTAGCTAGAAAACATTATACCGAGTAAGGTAGCACAGACCCAGAAATACAAACAGTCCATATTCTCAATCACATGTATATTTTAGGGGCAAATTTTTAGAATGATTTGTCTAACTTGAAACAGTTGTAGAATATAGGAGACTAGAAAGGGAGCATGAATGGATAGAATGAAGAAAAATCTTTATGCAGTAGTAGAACATAGGTGATATGAAGGAAAAATTCGAATAACAAGAAAATGATGCCAGCAGGAAGAGAGATGGGAAAGAGCAGTAGGAAGGACAACTAATTTCAAGTATATTGTTAAAAAGATGTGGAACCTAATGTTTTTTGAGCTTCCTAAATTTAACTATACACTGGGTATTATGCTCATCCAAGAGTCAAAATGTTTACAAGTGAAAGTGTTTTCATGAAGCCATCATAGTCCTAGGTCAAAAACTTAAAAAAGGTTCTACAACAATAGCTTTAGATTGCTGTCCTCAAATAAATAAATAAATGTTACAAAAAACACATTAAATGGTTCAGGAAAACTGTATTACAAAGCTAAAATAAAATTAGTTCAGACATGCATGTTTGGTCCACTGTTTGAAAATCATTTAACTCAGAAAATTACAGAAGAAAAACCACATGATTACATCAATAAATATGGAAAACACACTTGATAAAACCTATATGCATAACAAAAAGCAACAAGAATGGAGTTTCCACAATACTATGGAGAATCGCTGCAAGCAATCTGGAGCTATCATCACATTTATTAAGAAATGTAAATCTTTCTGACCAAACCAAGAAAAAGCAATGTTGTCCCTCTCACTGTTTCTAGCCCCATAAGAGTTTTAACTAATGCAATACAAGAAGAAATTAAAAATTGAACTCTAGTCTTTGGCAAGAACCTTGAGCACTATAAACTACTTTGCCATATCGGCAGCCTCCAAGATTGGCTTTTGTATATTAACCAATATTGTATTCAGCAACTCTACAAAAATCATTCATTTATTTATAATTTATAACTAGGTCTAGGTCTATGATCTGTTTAAAAAAATATTTTTGGAAAATGTAAGGTGTAGTTTAGATTACTTAAAAAAAAAAAAAAAAGCCTGAATCTTGTCTTCTGAGCTCTATTGCAATTGGGATAGTAATCTAAAATACACTACAAACCCCACATTAGGGAGCTCAAAAATATTTGTAACTGTGTCTCCATAGGACTATACCAAACTTTTCTGGCCTTGTAAACAGATATACATATTAAATAACAAAACAAATTTTATTTATAAAAGCCAATTCCTTCCTAATCATAAAAAGAAATATGATTGTAATTCCAATACTATTTTGGTTAGGGCATCCTTCAGAAATTAATTACCTGTGGCATATATTCACACAAGTACATAAATAAAAATAATTAAAATAAATCTTTAGAAATATTTAGCATATATCTTATAAAGTTTTACCTCATCTACAAGGGATAATATATAAAATTCTGATGCATGAAATCAACTATATAAAAGGAAAAATATGCCATGCTCAAATGAAAACATAAAAATTTCAATATCTCAGTCATTATCTATGTATTTATAGATTCCTTGCAAGCTCATCTAAAACCATCATTTAATTTTCTGTTCATTGATGAACATATATTTAAGTTACACAGAAAATTTGAAATGAATGATAGAACATCTAATAAAATTATGAAATTTAAAGAATGTGACAAAACTTTGAGAATGGAACACAGCCTGGTTTCAAGCTTTAGCATAAAACTACATCAATTAATATAGCATGTGCTTCATGAAAAAAAATACTCAAATAACTAAGAGGTAAAGGAGAAGACAGAGAAATTGTTTGACACAAATAAGGCCAATGATGATAGGTCTGAGAAGACAAGATTCAGGCTTCTTTTTTTTAAGTAATTTAAAATACACCTCGCATTTTTTTCAAAAATGTTCCTTTTAAAACAGATCATAGACCTAGTTATAAAACTAAATTATTAATCTAGGATATCATGTAGAAAAAAGTGACCAAAATTCTTTGTGTTTAGTGATGGCGTTTGTGATATATATAACCCTAAAACTATGATAATGAATGAAAATAATTATCAACTGAATTTCAGTTAAGATTGTCTTCTACATGAAAACCACTAGTTATTATGTGAAAAATGAAAAGGGGAGAGCACTAAATAGATGGCCCAGCATTTAAGAGAACTTATTGCTCTTGCTGAGAATCTGGATTTGGTTTCCAGCACCCACAGGATGTTTCACATCCATACCTCCATCAGGAAATCCTATACACTCTTTTGTTCTGCTTATATAACCAGGCACATTAAGGGCGCATATACATATACTGGAAGTAGCCTATGTGTTTTTTCCATATGTCCTTCATAAATAACTGTATTGTACAAGACTAGAGTAAACCATTTAGCATAGATTCACACATTTGGACATTTTATTTTAAACAAAAACATGTCTCTATCATAGTATTCCTATTGCTGGGGTAAAACACAGTGACCAGAAGTAACTTGGGGAAGAAAGCATTTAGTTGACCTACAGTTGTGTTCAGCATGAAGAGAAATGAGAACAGAAACTCAAGGTAGGGCGGAATGTCATGCAGAGAACATGAAAAAAAATGCCACAGTGGGTTCCTCCTCCTGACTTGCTCAGTTTGCTTCCTTATATCACTTATGACAACCAGTCCATAGGTGTGATTCTCCCAATGAGTTGGATCCACCCACATCAATTATTAATCAAGAAATGCCCTATAGACCTGCCTATGAGCCAATCGTACAGAAACATTTTCTCAATTAAGATACCTTCTTCCAAATGACCCTAGTTTGGAACAAGTTGACCTAAAACTAAGCATCACCATGTCCATGTACACTGCCTGCATTTTTGTTCACTTTGATGATTCACTTTTACCAGTGTCATTCAAACTCGTCTTCAAAAAGTTGTAGTGCTATAGGTTAACTCTTTTGGGGTAGTACCTGTATAGAGTAAAATTATGTCTTTAAGGGAAGCACAAGCTTTTCCTTCCTCAGTCAACTGTTCTTAGACACACCCCAGGACACTTACTTAGGAAAAAAAAAGGCACTGTAGCAAGAGTAGGAATAGAAGCAATGGGAAACTTTCCCATGTAACTTATTGTGCCTCTACTATATATATCCATTATCAAATGATGGATATATATATATATATATATATATATATATTCATTTGATAATGGATTACTGTTTTTTCATATACAAGTTTATGGTTATATGGATCAGGTAACACCCAGATCCAGGTGTCTGATTACATGAGAGCCTTCCCAAATACCCAAACAGCTTTTCTGTCATTGAAACCTTGAGCACCATTAGATATGCTAGGCCATATGTTCCAAGTGACTGAATAGCCTGCAGTGACAGCCTAGAACTGATGAAAGGCCTTCTCGCTTTCTGAGTCCCACTCAAAACCAGTGGCTTTCCAAGTCACTTGGAGTATGTGCTATCAAAACATATACAGGCAATAAATGTGCTGTCTCTAGATCCAAACAGACCTAATAAGTATTATATTACTTTCCCTCATATCCAAAAGCCAAAGAAACTGGGTTCAGATGCCAGTAAAATATAGCAGCAGCATGATATAGCCATTTCCTCCAATATAAAACAGCTCTTACTATAGAGAAAGTTTGTTGAGACACAGGATGTTCTAAAGGGGGTGTGAAACATTCCATCCTGAATGTAAGCTCTTTAAGTTCAAGAAGTAAATAACTCACTTGCCACAGAAAGTCCCTGAAACTGACCTGACTGGCTAGACTCCTCTCTCTACAAGCATATAAAAGGAGTAAAGATGGCTGAGAAAAACTCTCGGTGAAGGTAGATGCAGAAATAATTAAATTATTTACTTCTACAAATGGCGCACAAAGTGGGGCAATTAGAATCCATGCTCACAGCCTGAGAAAGCCCGGGTGAAGGGCAGGTTCCTAGCCAAAGAGCAGGGCACCAAACCCAAATACACTTTAAAGATACAGCACTTTCAAGCTGTACTTTTGCAGCAAAGACAGAGACTAAGACTCTCTTTACATTCTAAAACCTGGCAGCCTTCCAAACAGAGAGAAACTGGGAAGAAGAGTAGAAGACTCCAGAGGAGCAGGAATGAGGAGACATGATGGGGTAGAGATGGAAGAAGATCCTGCCATGTGGCCTGGAACATCGACATACCATGGAGAATAATAGCCCAAGGAATGTATTTGGGTAATATTTGGGATCATATTTGGGATCATATTTGGGTAATAGAATTAAGGGCTAGCTTAGATGGGTTGAGATTGAACAATCTAGGCTAAGGTTGGATAAAATCCATTAGATGCCTCTGTGTGCTCATCTATAATGGTGGGTCAAGGATTAACACTGCCGATCAATTAACAATATATTTTAAATACTCATAAATAACTTAATTATTTACTTCTACAGGTAGGCTTCCTGGAAGACACAGATCAACCAAACTGTCTAGAAGAGACTTAGAGCAAATGAGGTACCTAGAAAAGTTAATATCCAACCTATTGAGTCACTTGCAATTTGGAGACTCAGCTCTGGTTTTCCAGCTTTCACAAGTTCTATCCATACTAAAGTGATCTTTAAATGGCATAGCTATCTTTGAGTCATGTTTGCTCTTAGAATAACCCCTAACACATATTTAGTAAGTAATACTAATCATCCCATTGGCTCATTTAACTTTTTCACTGACTTCTTACTAGTGATTTAGGAAGAGGATAAAGGCACTTAGAATGAAAATTCAGTTTCAAAGCTAATTAATGATACCATATTTGACATATTGATATAAATAAAAACATGCAAAAAGCTCAAGGAGAGATGGGAAGTAGTGAAAAAAGGCCCTTTACCCCAGAGTCCAATTGAAGACTCCTACCAGATAGGGATAAGAATTACACCTCAATTGGCAATGTTTTCTGTTATGACTACTTATAGATAAACAATATACATTTTGCAAATAGTTATTTCAAAGAATAATATTAAAGTTACAGTGACTCTTGCTAAATGCCAAAGGCTTTTCTCCTTTCCCAGCTCTAAAATACAGTTACTTAGGAATCTCACTAGAAACCCTATTTAAAGTAAAAGATGTAATTTAATAGCCTAGTAGAACATGTGGCTCTTGCTTTTATTTTAGTGGATCACAATACCACCCAAATATATCTGAGCACATGCCATAATTACATTGATGTAAAAGAGGACAAAGGACATACTTTTTTAAAAAGTGTTTTTATTACTTCAAGTTACATATCCACCACAGTCCCCTCTCCACCCCTCTCAGTACCACACCCCCACACCTATCCTACTCCTCCAGAATGGGTTGCCCCTACATATCAGTGCTCATCAGTTCAAAAGTCAAATGAGTGATAAGAGATTCTGAAATTGCAATTTAATTATCAATTGTAGATATTAGTAAGTATAAACTGTAAGTTTAGGCCAGCTGGGTAGCTGGTGGCTTGGCAGAGAAGCGCATGGCCTGGCCCACCTTAACTAGGATAAGAATTACACCACAATTGGTTGCTTGAATTGTCCTGGGGAAAGATCCCTGGGACTAAGGTGGCCTACACCACCTGTAACCTAAACTCTGTTGATTAATACAGGTTGTTATATTAGGCCGTAGAATTATCAGCAGGTTAGCAAGAGATTTGCCTGGGTTTGAGGGAAGTTCGAGAGTCCAGGAGTCCGACGGCCTGGGATTGCTTAGACTGAGGGCTTATAAGTTTCTGCGGTCCTTTCCTCAATAATTAAATATACCAAGACCATTTAATGTTTTAACACTTAGCTCTTAACTGGGCAGAGTCTCAATTAGCTACTCTAAATTAACCCAGATCACCTAATCCCAAACCACCATGTACCTGTGATTACCTTCCAGTGTTCTCAAGTATGTCCATCTGCTTCTGTGTCTCATGGCAGAAAGGGGTATTCTCTGTGTAAAGGGTGGGACTTCCTGTTCTAATCTCAGGCAGTCCTACCTTCCTATACTCTTTCTGCCCAGATAATTGGCTATCAGTGACTTTTATTAACCAACCAGGAAATGTCTCAGAAAGGACAGTAACCAGATCTCGACAATGAAATCAGCCTATCAGAAGCAATGTCATTAGACCTTCCCCCAACAAGTTTCCTTGTGCACTGGGGGCCTATATGGCAACTCTATTAGATCAAAGAGCATACATTCTTGCAATGTTTCAAGGTGCAGCTTGAAAGCTGCAAAATTGTTTATAATGGATATACTAAGGCAGTTCAGTGTCATGTTAAGTAACCTCAATCCATGCTTTTTGGTATATCTTATCCGTTTCCCAAGGCTCTCACTTTTTATTAACCCTTTGATTAAATCTATGTTAAAGAGTTCCCGTTTTAATAAGCTTCAACATTGTGGAATACAAGTTTTGAAGTAAGACATGATTTTTTTTTCTCAGTGACTTTTGTAATGTTCTCCTTTTCATTTCTTTTTTTAAATAATTTATTTTTATTCCTTCAAGTTACATCTGAATCACAATCCCCTCCCTACACCCCCCTCCGGTCCAATTCTCCCACCCTCTTCCCTCTCAAACCCCCATCTTCTTCCCCCCTTTTTTAAGTTTAAGGTATATCTTTTTCCCCTCAACAGCTCCCCCTTTCAGTCCAAAAAATGGTTCTTTCTCTTATAACAATAGATACAGTACAAAAAAAGAGAAATAAATAGGCCACAATTATGAGAGTTATATGGGTTAGCATACACTCGCAATGTCTTGTCGATATGTATTTGGCACCTGACTTTAACCTTCTACTATTTAACCATCTCCATGAGTTTAAAGTTCTATATCTAACTCAGCTTTCATACTAACTTGCGTCACAATTTTAAAAACATCTTCTTAGGTCCAGAACACCCTCTTGATTCCTAAACAACTCAAAATTTAACTATGAGACTCTAGCTATCTATTATTCAACAACCTCAGAGACCTGAAAGGGATAAATATATCTGATTATACAAAAAGTGCATGTCCAGCAGGTTCCAAAACTAAGAAATGACATACCAGTGGCTGCCTGGGCAGTTCCCATTTCTCTCCATACATTACAGCATCAATCTTCAGATGTTTGGCCCCGTTTCTCTGACAGACACTGATTGTAGAGCAGGAATTATGAAGGACTTGCCTACCCTGTCTTGGCACAGCTAGGCTGTCGACTTACCTGCTTCCAATTTTGTCCTGTTTGAACAGCATTCTGTCTACAGTTGAAGCAAGGGGTTTTTCTTGCCAAGAGATAGACTCGCCACTAATTCAACCATCTCCCACTGGAGATTCTTCGATGCTCATCTTCTACTTGGAGTAGAATAGGGGGTGCTGTCAGGAGCTGACATGTCTTGATATCAGAAAATCTTAAGTTAAGAAAACATCTTTGAATGCCATATTCTGCAGATCTCTTGAGGTTTTCGAAGATGCCCTATCTATCTCTTATATTTAGATAAGCAAATGTTGCTTGTCTCTTAGCAACTTGATTTCTGATTAGCTTAGAAAATAACTGTGATAGACTATCTTAGGACCTAAAAAAATGACAAGCTTGCCTGACTATTAGTTTGCATTTCTTAATTATCCTAAACAGTTTATGACAGTTGGTAGCAAAAGGCCAAAACTTCACATTGCATTTTTAAACATTACTAGGTACAATGCCTTTAAAAAGCATTACCCTTAATTTTGTATCAATATACAAAGAACAATACCTATGTAGCCCAATACAACCTTAATTTTGCATCAATATACAAGGGTCAATACCATTGTGGTCAAATATAATCTTAATTTTGTATCAATATACAAAGATCAATACTGATGTAGCCCAATACAATCTTAATTTTTCATTAATATACACAGCTCAATACCAATTCAGCCAAATATAATTTTAATTTTGTATCAATATACAAAGGTATAAGGGCATATTCAATAATCTGTCCTTTTTTCTTGATCTTTCCTATATTATGTCTATGTCCCATTTTTTCTCAATTCTGTTCACTCCTACATAGGAAAGAGGGACACAGAAAAGAAAAAGAGAGATGTCCCTGGGTCTAACCTCCAAAACCCATTTAACAGCTTGTAGTCTCTTTCCCTAAATAAGATTTTCTATTATCCATCAAATGACCAAAGGGGGAGAACCACCCTCTCCACCTTCTGGGGATGGAACGTAGCTCTCTTAAAATGACTTCCTGCTGATTCGGGACTTAGTAAACCTGTTTGGGGCCCAAATAAGAATGGAAAAATGGTTAAAAATGTTAATAGAACCATTTGATGTTCAGTCCATTTGTGCTCAGCTATTTAAATGTCCTAAGAAGTTCATAGACAGAAGCTGAACTTCAGGGCTTTACTGGAGTTCTGGTTGGAGCAGTCTGTGGAGCTGAACAGTCTTAGCTATTTTGAGTTGTTGTGGTTGTAGACATTTGAGGAAACAGCTATTGAGGAAGTCTGCAAGGTTGGATCATTTGAGCTACTTGTCTTCTTTCGTGCCTGATCTATTTTCTTCTGAGGTTTCTGTTGTCCAGTTGCCCCTGGATTCCTTGGATGAATGCTTTAAATCTCCTGGAAAGATAAGAACAGAGCCCTGCCCTAATCCTAACTCTGGGACACTATCTTTTTTTTTTGGGGGGGGGGTGCCAGGTAATATTTTTCCTGGAGCAACTTTGGTTTTTTGACAATATATAAAGTATTATCTTTCAATTCGGAATAAAGAAGAAATTATTTTGATATTTTGGAGCTAAACAAACCTGTAGTGTATGTATTTTGAGATTTCAAAGGACCGTAGGTGTGTGGGTATTTTTCTGGGTCTTCGATTTGATTCCATTGGTCAACTGGTGTGTTTCAATACCAGTACCACGCTGTTTTTATTACTATTGCCCTGTAGTACAGCTTAAATCCGGGATGGTGATACCTCCAAATGTTCTGTTATTGTACATTATTGATTTAGCTATTCTGGGTCTTTTGTCAATCCATATGAAGTTGAGAATTGTTTTTTCCAGATCTGTAAAAAATTGAGTTGGTATTTGGATAGGAATCACATTGAATCTGTATTCTTTGGTAAAATGGCCACTTTTATTGTGTTGATCCTAGCTATCCATGAGCAAGGGAGATCTTTCCATCTTCTGATATCTTCTTCAATTTCTTTCTTCAGGGACTTGAAGTTCTTATCATACAGGTCTTTCACTTGCTTGGTTAGAGTTACCCCCCAGGTATTTTATATTATTTGTGGTTATTGTGAAGGGTGTTGATTCCCTTATTTCTTTCTCAGTCCATTTATCTTTTGTGTAAAGAAGGGCTACTGATTTTTTTGAATTGATTTTGTATCCAGCCACTTTGCTGAAGGAGTTTATCAGCTGAATTTTTGGAGTCACTTATGTATACTATCATATCATCTGCAAATAGGGATATTTTGACTTCTTCCTTTCCAATTTGTATCCCCTTGATCTCTTTTAGTTGTCTTATTGCTCTAGCAAGAACTTCAAGTACTATGTTGAAGAGATGTGAAGAAACTGGGCAGCCTTGCCTTTGCCTTGTCCCAGATTTTAGAGGAAATGCTTTAAGTTTCTCTCCATTTAGTTTGATGTTGGCTTTTGGCTTGTTGTAAATTGCTGTTATTATGTTTAAGTATGGTCATTTTATGCCTGATCTCCCTAAGACTTTTAGTATAAAGGGGTGATATATTGTGTCAAAAGCCTTTTCAGCATCCAATGAGATGATCATATGGTTCTTTTCTTTCAGCTTGTTTATGTGGTGGATTACATTGATGGATTTTCTAATGTTGAACCACCTCTGCATCCCTGGGATGAAGCCTGCTTGATCGTGGTGTATGATACTTTTGATGCGATCTTGGATCCAGTTTGCAAGTATTTTATTAAGTATCTTTGCATCCATGTTCTTAAGGGAAATTGGTCTGAAATTTTCTTTCTCTGTTGGGTCTTTGTGAGGTTTAGGTATCATGGTGACTGTGGCCTCATAGAATGTGTTTGGCAGTATTCCTTCTGTTTCTATGTTGTGGAAGAGTTTGAAGAATATTGGTGTTAGCTTTTCTTTGAATGTCTGGTAGAATTCTGTGCTGAAACCATCTGGACTTGGGCTTTTTTCAGTTGGAAGACTTCTAATGACTTCTTCTATTTCCTTAAGGGTTATAGGACTGTTTAATTTGTTTACCTGTTCTTGATTTAACCTTGGTAAGTTGAATCTATCAAGAAAATCGTACATTTCACTTAGATTTTCCAATTTTGTGGAGTACAAGTTTTTGAAGTAGGACCTAACGATTCTTTGGATTTCCTCAATATCTGTTGTTATTTCCCCCTTTTCATTTCTGATTTTGTTGATTTGGGTATATTCCCTCTGCCTTTTAGTTAGTTTACCTAAGGGCTTGTCTATTTTGTTGATTTTCTCAAAGAACCAACTCTTAGTTTTGTCGATTCTTTGTATTGTTCTTTTTGTTTCTAAGTTGTTGATTTCAACCCTGAGTTTGATCATTTCCTCTCGTCTGCTCCTCTTGGGTGTGTTTGCTTCTTTTTGTTCTAGATCTTTCAGGTGTGCTTTTAGGTGGCGAGTATGGGAACTCTCCAGTTTCTTTTTGAAGGCACTTAGTGCTATAAACTTTCCTCTTAGCACTGCTTTCAATGTGTCCCATAAGTTTGGGTATGTTTTGCCTTCATTTTCATTGAGTTCTAAGAAGACTTTAATTTCTTTTTTTTTTATTTCTTCCCTGACCCAGAGGTCATTGAGGAGAGAGTTGATCAGTTTCCATGTTTTTGCAAGCTCTCTGTTGTTTTTGTTATTTTTGAAGTCTAGCTTTATTCCTTGATGGTCTGATAGTAGGTTACAAGAGGTAATTTTAATTTTCTTATATCTGTTGAGGCTTGCTTTGTGACCAACTATATAGTCAATTTTGGAGAAGGTTCCATGCGGTGCTGAGAAGAAAGTGTATTGTTTTGTTTTGGGGTGAAATGTTCCATAGATATCAATTAGGTCCATTTGATTCATGACTTCTGTGAGGTTCATTATTTCTCTGTTAGGTTTCTGCATCTTTGATCTGTCCAGTGGTGAGAGTGGTGTGTTGAAGTCTCCCACTATTAATGTGTGAGGTTCAATGTGGGATTTGAGCTTCAGTAGTGTTTCTTTAATGAATGTGGGTGGTCTTACATTTGGGGCATAGATGTTCAGTATTGAGATTTCATTTTGGTGGATTTTTCCTTTGATGAGTATGTAGTGTCCTTTCCCATCTCTTTTGATTAATGTTGGTTGAAAGTCTGATTTGTTGCATACTAGAATTGCCACTCCAGCTTTTTTCTTGGGTCCATTTGCTTGGTATATCTTTTTCCAGACCTTTACTTGGAGATAATGCCTATCTTTTTTTTCTGAGGTGTGTTTCTTGTAAGCAGCAGAATGTGGGATTCTGTTTTCGCAACCATTCTGCTAGCCTGTGCCTTTTTATTGGGGAATTGAGTCCATTGATGTTGAGAGATATTAATGACCAGTGATTGTTACTTTCTGCCATCTTGATGTTGTTGGAAATAGTGTGTGAGTGAGCTTCTCTTCTTTTGATTTTGCTACAGGCATGTTATTTGCTTCATGTGTTTTCTTGTGTGTAGTTAACCTCTTTGGGTTTGAGTTTTCCTTCCAACATCTTCTGTAGAGCTGGATTTGTGCATAGATATTCTTTGAATTTGGATTTGTCATGGAATATCTTGTTTTCTCCATCTATGCTGATTGACAGTTTTGCATGAAATCGTAGTCTGGCCTGGCATTTGTTGTTTTTTAGGATCTGCAAGACGTCTATCAAGGCCCTTCTGGCTTTTAGAGTCTCTGAAGAAAAGTCAGTGTGATTCTGATAGGTTTGCCATTATATGTTACTTGACCGTTTTCCTTAGCAGCTTTTAATATTCTTTTTTTGTTCTGTACATTTAGTATTTTTGATTATTATGTGTCAGGAAGACTTTCTTTTCTGGTCTAATATATTTGGAGTTCTGTAAGCTTCTTGTACAGTTATAGGCATCTCTTTTTTTAGATTTGGGAAATTCTCTTCAATGATTTTGTTGAAGATATTTTCTGGTCCAGGGAGATGGGACTCTTCTCTTCTATTCCTACTATTCTGAGATTTTGTCTTTTCATTTTGTCCTTGATTTCCTGAAGGTTTTGTGTCAGAATGTTTTTAGATTTGACATTATCTTTGACAGATGTATCAATTTCTTCAATTTTATCCTCTGAGTCTGAAATTTTTTCTTCCATCTCTTGTATTCTGTTGGTGATGCTAGTGTCTGTAGTTCCTATTCTTTTCTTAAGGTTTTCCAGTTCTATGGATGTCTCGGATTGGATTTTCTTCATTGCTTCAACTTCCCTTTTCAGGTCTTCCATTCCTTTAAGTGCTTTATTCATTTCCATCACCTCCTTTGCAGTACTTTTTTGATGCTCTCTGGGGTATTTGATTTCCTCCCTTAGGTCTTCTATTATTAATATAAGTGTAGAATTAAGGTCATTTTCCTTTGTTTCAATCATGTTAGGATGTCCAGAGTTGTCTGTAGCATTATTGCTAGGATTTGGAGACATCCTACTGTTTTGGTATTTTTTTTTTTTACCATGTTCTTGCACTGGCCTTTTGTTATCTGATTGACTCTGGTGCTGTCTGTTTGTTTTGTTTGTCAGCTGACCTTGGTGCTCAGGAAAACTCCCTGCCCTGGGGGTTGGCTGATCCTGAGATCCTGGTGTTTACCTCCAGATGGTGGGCAGGTTCCTGTAATAGACTGGCTCTGGGAGAGGAGGGTGGCTGCTGCTCTCCTCACCTGCTTGTGTCCGAATTGGACCAATATAGAGGGGATTGGAGTGGGGAGAAGGCTATCCTCTAAGGACCTGGGAACTGCCAGGTCTCCTCAGAAAGGCAGGTAGAGCTGTGGTTGGGCCTGTGATCTCCTTTCACTGACACAGTTCTGGCTCCACAGCTAGGCTGACCGTGCAGGCAGGGAGCTCCACCCAGACAGGTGCTGGTCTCAGTGTGCCTGTTGTTGACTGCCCCAGATGCTTGGGTGCTAGGGTGAGTGACCCACCCATCCCAGTATTTGTGGAGAACACACAGTCGCGGGCTCTGTTTGCAGTCAGTCTTGGCTCCTAATTGCTTTGCTGTGACTGGGTTAGATCTCTGCCACTCAGCTACAGTGCACACTGTGCTGCCATGTTGGAAACTCTGGGAAAAAAAAATCTCACTTACCTTTGCTCTTGTGGTCTGGCTGTTTTTCCCTTTTGGGTGTACAGGTCCATGTGCAGGCTGGATATCCCACAGACATGTGGGATCGCTGATCTGTGGCTAGAGCCGTGGGCTGGATCTGCTCCTGTGCTAGATCTGCTCTAGCCGGAGCTCCTCTCCAGACCAGTGATCAAGCTGGCTGATCTCAGGGTGGTGTTCCCGGGAACTGCGTATGCTGTTTTACCTGGTGACCAGTCTCAGTGTTCACTGCGGGAATTCAGACACCATCTGTGTTTCACAGTCGGCTAGGTGACCTCACATTCATTCCTCAGTAACTAATCTCATTCACCTACTACTCAGGTGCAGTGCTCTATGGTTGGCGCCATCTTGGATCTCCCCTTTTTATTTCTGATTTTGTTAATTTGGATATTGTCTCTTCGCCTTTCAGCTACTATGGCAAAGAATTCATGTATCTTCTTGATTTTCTCAAAGAACCATTCCTTTTTTGTTGTTTATTTATTACTTCAAGTTACATCTTCATCACAGTGCCCTCATTCCACACCTCCTGGTTCTACCCTTGCACAATCTCCTCCCTCTCCCAACTTTCCCACTCCTCCGATGTGGAGTGTCCCCCTACATATCAGCCCCTCTCAGCTAAACAGTCTTATGCAGGCTAAGAGCTTCCTCTTGCAATGGGTGCCGCATGGTAGCACTCCTAGGGCAAATTGCCCCCTTAATAGGTAATAAAGTCTATGTTCCTGATCCTTTTGATGTATTGGTTGTAGGATAGTTATCCTGTACTATATGGCTAAAATCCAATTATAAGTGAGTAGATGCCATGTGCAACTTTCTGAGTCTGAGTTAGCTCACTCAGGATGAGCTTTTTTAGTTCCATCCATTTGGGTGTGAATTGCAATATTTCCTTGTTTCTGATAGCTGAGTAGTATTCTGTTGTGTAAATTTACCACAATTTTATTTTTATCCATTTGTTGGTTGAGAGACATCTGGGTTGTTTCCAGTTTCTACCTATTACAAATAAGGCTACTATGAACATAGATGAGGATATGTCCTTGTGGTTTGGTGAGGAAATCATATGGATGGATACCCAGAAGTGGTATGGCTGGGTCTTGAGGTAGGTATATTACAAGTTTTCTAAGATATCACCAGACTGACTTCCATAGTGGTTGTACAAGTATGTACTCCCACCAGCAATGGAGGAGTGTTCCCCTTTCTTCACAACCTCGCCAGTATGTGCTGTCATTTGAGTTTTTTTTATCTTAGCCATTCTGACAAGTGTGAGATGGAATCTCAGAGTCGTCTTGAGTTGTGTTTCTCTGATGATTAAGTATGCTGAGCATTTCTTCAAATGTCTCACCACCATTAGAGATTCCTCCTTTGTGAATTGTTTTCATTGATTCTTTGTTTTGTTCTTTTTCTTTCTAGTTTATTGATTTTAGCCCAGAGTTTGTATATTTTCTGTTGTCTATTCCAATTAGGTGTGTTTGCTTCTTTTTGTTTTAGAGGTTTCAGGTTTGCAGTTAAGTTGTTTGTATGAGATAGCTCCAATTTCTTTTTGAAGAATTGATAATGCTATGAGCTTTTTTCTTAGCACTGCTGTCATTGTTTTTCCAAAAGTTTGGATATGTTGTGCCTTCATTTTTATTGAATTTTAGGTCTTTTATTTCTTTTTGTTTTTTTCTTCTCTGACCCATTTGGTCATAGGGTAGAAAATTGTTCAGTTTCCATAAGTGTACATGTTTTCTGTTTCTGTTGTTGTTGTTGGAGTCTGGCTTTACACCATGTTGATCTGGTAAAACATAAACAGTTATTTTAATTTTCTTATATTGGTTGAAGATTGCTTTTGGCTGAATATATGGTCAATTTTGGGGAAGGTTCCATGAGGTGCTGAGAAAAAGGTATATTCCTTTGTATTTGGGTGAAAAGTTCTGTAGATATCTGTTATGTCCATTTCATTCATGATCTCTGTTAGTTTCATTATTTCTCTGTTTAGTTTCTGTCCCACAGACTTGTCCATAGATTATAAGGGAGTGTTGAATCTCCCACTATTGATGCTTGGGGATTGATGTACTATTTAAACTTTAGTAAAGTTTCTTTTACAAATGTGAGTCCTTTTGAATCTGCAACATAGATATTCATGATGGAGATGTGCTTTGAATGGATTGTTCCTTTGATAAGTATAAAGTGCCCTTCTGAATTTCTTTTGATTAATTTAGTTTGAAAGATTATTATTGTATTAGATATAGAATGGTTACTCCAGCTTGCTTCCTCAGTACATTTGTTTCAAAATCTTTTTCCAGACCTTTATACTGAGGTAATATCTATCTTTGTTGCTGAGATGTGTTTCCTGTATGCATCAGAATGATGGGTCCTGTTTTTATATCCATTCTGTTAGTCTGTGTGCTTTTATTTGGAAATTGAGTCCATTGATGTTTAGAGATATTAATGACCAATGGTCATTAGTTTCTGTTGTTTTGATATTGGTATTAATTGTGTATGTTTGTGTGTGTATGTGTGTGTGTGTGTGTGTGTGTGTTTATGTTTCTCTTCTTTTGTTTTTTGCTGCAGAGGAGTTATTTGTTACTTGTATATTCTAGGGTGAAGTTAACCTTCTTGCATTGGAGTTTTCCTTCTAGCATCTTCTGTAGGGCTAGATTCACGCTAAGATATTGTTTAAATTTAGTTTTGTAATGGAATATCTTGTTTTCATAATCTAAGGTGATTTAAAGTTTTGCTGTGTATAGAATTCTGGACTTGCATCTGGTTCTCTTAGAGGTTGCATGACACATGATTGGGTCCTTCTGTCTTTTAAAATATCTGTTGAGAAATCTGGTACAATTCTAAAAATCTGTCTTTGTATGTTACTTGGCCCTTTTTCCTCGCAACTTTTAATATTCTTTCTTTGTTCTATAGGCTTAGTTTTTTTATTATTATGTGGCAGGTGAAGGGATCCTTGTTTGGTCCCATCTATTTGTTGTTCTGTAATCTTCTTGTAGGTTTATAGGTATCTCTTTGTTTAGGTTAGGGAAGTCTTTGTTTATGATTTTGTTCAAGATATTTTCTTGTCCTTTGAGCTCGGAGTCTTTTCCTTCTGCCATTTTGATTTTTCTCAGGTTTGGTCTTTTCTTTTTAAATATTTATTTATTACTTCAGGTTACATCTCCATCACAGTGTCCTCCTTCAGCCCCCTCCCAGTCTCACCCTCACACCTTCCACCCCCTACTGCTTCCATCCCACTCCTCTGGAGAGGAGTGTCCCTACATAACAGTCTCCCACCCCAGTTCAGCTGTCATATGAGGGCCAAGAGCCTCCTTTTACACCGGGGGCCTACAAGGCAGCACCACTAGGGCAAAGTGTCTCATTGACAGGTAACAAAGTCTATGTTCATGTTCCCTGTGGTGCATTGGTTATAGTATAGTTATCCTATACTATATGGCTAAAATCCAATGATTATATGTGAATAGATGCCATGTGCATCCTTCTGAGTCGGGGTTAGCTCACTCAGGATGAGCTTATCTAGGTCCATCTATTTGGCTGCAAATTGCATCATTTCATTGTTTCTGATAGCTGAGTAGTGTTCCATTGTTTAGATGTACCACAGTTTTTTTATCCATTCCTCAGTTGAGGGACATCTGGGTTGTTTCCAGTTTCTAGCTATTACAAATAAGGCTGCTATGAACATAGATGAGAAAATTTCCTTGTGATTTGGTGAGGAATCATTTGGATGTATACCCAGAAGTGGTATGGCTGTGTCTTGAGGTAGAGGTATTCCAAGTTTCTAAGATATTTTCAGACTGATTTCCATAGTGGTTGTACAAGCTTGCACTCCCACCAGCAATGGAAGAGTGTTCCTCATTCTCCACAACCTCCCCAGCATGTGCTGTCATTTGATCTTTTGATCTTAGCCACTGTGACAGGTGTAAAATGGAATCTCAGAGTCATCTTGAGTTGCGTTTCTCTGATGATTAAGGGTGCTGAGCATTTCTTCAAGTGTCTCTCAGCCATTAGGGATTCCTCCTTTGTGAATTTCCTGCTTAGCTCTGTTCTGAAACCTCATGAAACTCAAAACCTTCTGTAAGGCAAAGACACTGTCATTCAAACAAATTGGCAACCTACATATTGGGAAAAAAATCTTCACCAACTCCACATCTGACAGAGGGCTAATATCCAAAATTTACAAGGAACTTAAGAAATAAAATGCCAAGAAACCAAATAATCCAATCAAAGAATGGGTTTGGTCTTTTCATAGTGTCCCAAATTTTGTGGATTTTTTTTATGCGTTTTAGATTGAGCACTTTCTTTGACTGATGTGTCAGTTTATTCTAACACCTCTTCTAGACCTGAGATTCTTTCTTCCATCTCTTGCATTCTGTTTGTGATACTCATTTCTGTAGTTCTTGTTCCCTTTCCTAGGTTTTCTATTTCCAGGATTGTCTCAGTTTGCATTTTCCTTATTACTTCTATTTCCATTTACAGGACTTGAATAGTTTTATTCACATCCTTGTCCCTTTTTTTTTTTTTTTTTTTTTTTTTTTTTTTTTGTTTTTTTCACATCCTTTTCCTTTTTTTTTTTTTTTTTTTTTTTGTATTTTCCGGCACTTCTTTACTGTCTTTAAAGGATTTATTTTCTTCACCTGTTTAATTACTTTTTTTTTTTACATCTTTAGGGGATTTATTTACCTCTTTTAAGGCTTCTTATCAATTTCATAATATGTTTTAGGGTCATTTTCTTGCACTTTAAGTGTGATAGGACATCCAGGGCTTGCAGTGGTAGGATGGCTGAGTTCCTGTGGATTCATACACCCCTGGGTTTTTCTTGTTTATGCTATTCTGCTAACCTCTTGCCGTCTGGTATCCCAGGTGTTAGCTAGTTGTTCTTATTACCTGATGGGCTTCTCAGAAAGACAGAAAGAGCCCTGGGCTAGAGGCTGGATGATCATGGGGAATGGCAGTCTTCCTTGGATGGCACCTAGGGCCATGGGCTGGATGCTTGGTCTTGGAATAGCCTGCAACCCACCTCTGCTGGCTGTGCTCCTGTTGGACCCATGGACAAGGGATTGAGTTGGGGTTTTCCAACTGGGATGATTTGTGCTCTCGCTGTTCTCCTCAAGAAGATGGGAGTGTCTGTGTGGAGGCTGGAACCACAAAGTGGGTAGAGCCTGAGGGCTGGAGGCTGTTTGATCATGGATCTTGGGAGACATCCTTTGGTTGAGGGATAGTTCCTTTGTTCACTGGGGATCAGTTGCTGGATCTGTGTGTCCCTGAGGTACATAAAGTGCTCCTCTGGAAGTGAGATAGAGCTGTGAATCATAGACTAGATCCATGTGTTGCTTGGACCTGAGAGCTCTGTTCAGGATGGTGGTTGAGCTGAGGTGTTGGAGACTGGTTGAACCTGAAGCCTAGTGGCCTTCTTCAGAGAGTTGACTAGTCTTAGTGTTTGATGGGGAACACATGTACAGTCTGTGATTCACAGTCTACATCGTGGAATCATAATCTCTTAGCAGTGACTGAGCTCAACCTTCCACTGTTCAGATACTGTACACATTGGGCACCACCATCTTGGAATACTCTCTGGAAATTCTTTTTAGATAATTGCAAAAGTAAATAATGCTGGGAGGAAAATACTTCATTCACTGTTTGTCCCATGGTATCTTCTTTTGTTCAGTAACCAGGTGGTTACTATTTGTTCAGTTCTCCTAGACCAAGAGGTTGCTCCCCAGTGAGAGGCTCTTTCCAGGCCCATAGGCATGTATATCTTTTTTCATGTCTCCTCGCTAGAATGAGACAATATTTATTATTACTTGCCTTTTGAGAAAAAAAACTTCAAATTCTTGATCATTACTAATATTGAACATTTTTTCCAGTTTGCAATCTATGTCTCATTTAAGATTCATATTTCATGCTTTGCCCATTTCTCTTTCTTTCATTTAAATTATTTTTATGAAGAAATTTATTTATTTGTTGCTTCAGGTTACATCTCCACCATATTGTCCTCTTTCCCCCCTTCACGACCCTGCCCTCACACACTCTACACCCTAACCCTTCCATCCCACCCCTCTGGAGTGGAGTGTCCCTACATAACAGACCCTCAACCCAGTTCAGAAGTCATATGAGGGCCAAGAGCCCCCGCATATACTGGGGGCCTACAAGGCAGTACCAGCAGTAAAAAGTGTCTCATTGCCAGGGAGAGAAAACTAAAAAACAAACAAACAAAAAAGTCTATGTCCATGTTCCCTTTGGTGTGTTGGTTGTAGTATAGATATCCCGTACTATATAGCTAAATCCTACTATGAGTGAATAGATGCCATGTGCATCCTTCTGAGACTGGGTTAGCTCACTCAGGATGAGCTTCTCTATTTCCACCCATTTGGCTGCAAATTGCATAATTTCATTGTTTCTGATAGCTGAGTAACATTCCATTGTGTAGATATACCATAGTTTTTTAATCCATTCTTTGGTTGAGGGACATCTGGGTTGTTTCCAGTTTCTAGCTATTACAAACAAGGCTGCTATGAACATAGATTCGGAAACTTCCTTATGATTCCGTGAGGAGTCATTTGGATGTATACCCAGAAGTGGTATGGCTTGGTCCTGAGGGAAAGACATCCCATGTTTTCTAAGATATCTCCAGACTGACCTCCATAGTGGTTGCACAAGCCTTCACTCCCACCAGCAATGGAGCAGAGTTCCCCTTTCTCCACACCCTCGCCAGCATGTGCTGTCATTTGAACTTTTGATCTTACACATTCTGACAGGTGTAGGATAGAATCTCAGCATCATCTTAAGTTGCATTTCTCTGATGATTAAGGATGTTGAGCATTTCTTCAAGTGTCTCGCAGCCATTAGGGATTCCTGCTTTGTGAATTCTCTGTTTAGCTCGGCTACCCATTTTTAATTGGATTCTTTGGTTTCTTGGCATTTAATTTCTTGAGTTCTTTGTAGATTTTGGATATTAGCCCTCTGTCAGATGTGGGGTTGGTGAAGATTTTCTCCCAGTCTGTAGGCTGCCGTTTTGTTCGAATGACAGTGTCTTTTGACTCACAGAAGCTTTTCAGTTCATGGGGTCCATTTATTGATTGTTGGTCTCATGTCCTGAGCTGTTGGTGTTCTGTTTAGGAAGTTGTCACCTGTGCCAATGAGTTCGAGGGTTTTTCCCACTTTTTCTTCTATTAGATTTAGTGTGACCGGCCTTATGTTAAGGTCTTTGATCCACTTGGACTTAAGTTTTGTACAAGGGGATAAGTTTGGGTCTAATTTCATTTTTTACAAGTGGACACCCAGTTGGGCCAGCACCATTTGTTGAAGATGCTGTCCTTTTCCCATTGTGAGGTTTTGGCTTCTTTGTCAGAAATTAGGTGGCCATGGGTGTGTGGGTCGATTTCTGGGTCTTCGATTCGATTCCACTGATCTACTGGTCTGTTTCTATACTAATACCATGCTGTTTTTACTACTATTGCTCTGTAGTACAGCTTGAAATCTGGGATGGTGATATCTCCAGATGTTTTTTATTGTACAGTATTGATTTAGCTATTCTGGGCTTTTTGTTGTTCCATGTCTATAAAGAATTGTGTTGGTATTTTGATAGGAATTGCATTGAATCTCTATATTGCTTTGGGTAGGATGGCCAATATTATTATGTTGATCCTACCTGTCCATGAGCATGGGAGATCTTTCCATTTTCTAAAGGCCTCTTCAATTTCTTTCTTCAAGGGTTTGAAGTTCTTGTTTTACAGGTCCTTTACTTGCTTGGTTAGAGTTACCCCCAGGTATTTTATGTTGTTTGTGGCTATTGTAAAGGGAGTTGTTTCCCTTATTTCGTTCTCAGCCCATTTTTTTGTTGTACAAAGAAGAGCTTCTGATTTTTTTTAATTAATTTTGTATTTCAACCACCTTGCTAAAGGTGTTTATCAGCTGTAAAAGTTCTCTGGTGGAATTTTTGGGGTTGCTTATGCATACTGTCATATTGTCTGCAAATAATTGACTTCTTGTTTCCAATTTATATCCCCTTGATCTCTTTTAGATGTCTTATTGCTCTCGCAAGAACTTCTAGTACTATATTGAAGAGATATGCTGAAAGTGGGCATCTTGTCTTGTCCCTGAGTTTAGAGGAAATGCTTCAAGTTTCTCTCCATTTAATTTGATGTTGGCCACTGGCTTGCTGTATATTGCCTTTATTATTTCTAGGTATGATCCTTGTATGCCCGTTCTCTTCAGAACTTATAGCATGAAAGGATGTTGTATTTCCTCAAATGCTTTTACTGCATCTAGTGAGATTTTCATGTGGTTTTTTTTCTTTTATCTTGTTTATATTGTGAATTACATTAATAGACTTTCATATGTTGAACCATCCCTGAATTCCTGTGATGAAGCCTACTTGATCATGGTGTATGATACTTTCGATGTGTTCTTGAATTCAGTTTCCTATATTTTATTAAGTATTTTTTGCATCCATGTTCATGAGAGAGATTGGTCTGAAATACTGTTTCTTTGTTGGATCTTTGTGTGGTTTAGGAATCAGGGTGACTGTGGCCTCATAGAATGAGTTTGGCAGTGTTCTTTCTGATTCTATTTGTTGAAAGAGTTTGAAGAGTATTGGTGTTAGCTCCTCTTTGAAGGTCTGTTAGAATTCCATGCTAAACCCATCTGGCCATGGGCTTTTTTTTGGTTGGGAGAATTTTAATGACTGTTTCTATTTCATTAGGGGTTATAAGGCTGATTAATCTGTAACCTAATCTTGATTTAGCTTCGGTAGGTGGAATCTATCACGAAAATTGTCCATTTCACTTAAGTTTTCAAATTTGGTGGAGTATAGATTTTTAAAGTAGGATCCAAATATTCTCTGGATTTCCCCAATGTCTGTTGTTATTTCTCCCTTTTCATTTCTGATTTTGTTGATTTGTGTTTTTCCTCTCTGCCTTTTAGTTAATTTGGCTAAGGGTCTGTCTATTTTGTTGATTTTCTTGAAGAACCAACTCTTGGTTTCATTGATTCTTTGTATAGTTCTTTTTGACTCTAAATTGTTGATTTCAGCCCTAAGTTTGATGATTTCCTGACTTCTGCTCCTCTTGGGAGTGTTTGCTTCTTTTTTTTTTTTTCCAATTCACCCAGTTTACCTGTTAAATCGCTAATATGAGCTGTCACAATTTTCTTTTTGAAGGCAGTTAGTGCTATGAACTGTCCTCGTAGCACAGCTTTTATTGTATCCCATAGGTTTCGGTATGTTGTGCCTTCATTGTCATTGGATTTTAAGAAGTCTTTGCTTTCCTTCTTTATTTCTTCCCTGACCCAGTAGTCATCAAGTAAAGAGTTGTTCAATTTCCTTGTGTTTGTAGGCTTACTGTTGATTCTTTTGCTGTTGAAGTCCAGCTTTATTCCATGGTGGTCTGATAAGATACAAGGGGTTATTTCAATTTTCTTGTATCTGTTGAGGCTATCTTTGTGTCCAACTATATGGTCGATTTTGGAGAAGGTTCCATGTGGTGCTGAGAAGAAGGTGTATTCTTTTGTGTTTGGGTGAAACGTTCTGTAGATATCTGTTAGGTCCATTTGGTTCATGAGCACTGTTAGACTCATTATTTCTCTGTTTGGCTTCTGTCTTGATGATCTGACCAATGTTGTTAGTGGGGTGATGAAGTCTCCCACTACTAATATGTGGGGATCGATGTGCGATTTATGTTTTAGAAGAGTTTCTTTGACAAATGTAGGTGCCTTTGTATTTGGGGCATAGATTTTCAATATTGAGATGTCCTCTTGATGAATATTTCCTTTAATGAGTATGTAATGCCCTTCTCTGTCTTTTTTTTATTAACTTCAGTTGGAAGTCTATTTTGTTTGATATTAGGATGGCTACTCCAACTTGCTTCCTGGGTCCATTTGTTTGGAAAACCTTTTCCCAGCCCTTTACTCTGAGATAGTGGATATCTTTGATAGTGAGATGTGTTTCTTGTGTGCAGCAAAAAGACGGGTCTTGCTTATGGATCCAATATGTAAGCCTGTGTCTTTTTATTGGGGAGTTGAGTCCATTGATGTTGATGGATATTAGTGACCAGGCGTCGTTATTTCCCATTAGTTTGGTACAGGTGATCGCCCTGTGCCTCTTTTGGTTTAGTTGCAGTGGAGTATTCTATTTCCTCTATTTTCTTGGGTGTAGTTATCTTCTCTGGGTTGGAATTTTCCTTCTAGGATCTTCTGTAGGGCTGGATTTGAGAGGAGATATTGTTTGAATTTGATTTTGTCATGGAATATCTTATTTTCTCCTTCTATGTTGATAGAGAGTTTTGCTGGGTATAGTACTCTGGCTGGGCACCTATGTTCTCTCAGCGTTTGTAGGACATCTGTCCAGGCCCTTCTAGCTTTTAAGGTTTCTGAGGAGAAGTCAGGTGTAATTTTGATGAGTCTGCCATTATGTGACTTGACCTTTTTCTCTTACAACTTTTAATATTCTTTCTTTGTTCTGTAAATTTGGAGTTTCAATTATTATGTGGCGAGAGGAGTTTTTTTTTTTTTTCCTGATCTAATCTGTTTGGTTTTCTGTAAGTCTCTTGGATTTTTATTGGCATCTCTTTCTTTAGGTTTGGGAAGTTTTCTTCTATGATTTTGTTGAAGATATTTCCTGAACCTTGGAGTCGGGAGTCTTCTCTTTCCTCTATGCCTATAATTCTTAGGTTCCATCTTTTCTTTGAGTCCTTGATTTCTTGAATGTTGTGGTTGAGAGATTTTTTTAGCTTTCTCATTTTGTTTGATGTTGTACTGATTTCTTCCATCGAATCTTCCATGCCTGAAATCCTGTCTTCCATCACTTGAATCCTATTTTTGATGCTCATATCTGTAGTTCCTGTTCTCTTCCCTTGATTCTCTATTTCCATTTTTATCTCTGACTGTGTTTTCTTTATTGTTTCCATTTCCATTTTCATGGCTTGAATGATTTTATTCTTTTTGTACAATTCCTGCTGCAATTTGCTTGTCTTTGCCTGGAAATCTTTCATTGTCCTGTCTTTTTTCCTGTTCAAGTTGAGCCACCTAGGCTTGGAGCTCTCTATTGGTATTATCCATTGCTTTCGCTTGTGAAATTGTGGCTTCTTTAAATTCCTTCATAGATTTAAATTCTTCTTGAAAGGATTCTCTCACTTTCCATAATGCAGAATTGTCATCCTTTTCATGAGTTTCAGCTGTGGTGAGGTGGTCTGTACTTGATGTACTAGCATAGTTGTGTTTTGTTGGAGTCATGTCTCCCTGACTTCTGTTATTTCTGTTTTTCTCGGACCTTTAGCCATTTGGATGTTCTTAGCTGTCTGCTCCTGTTGTCTTCTGGGCTTGGATCCAAAGGGGGTGCTTTGGTGTAGCAGTCGAATTGCTTGGCAATCTGTCGCTTTCCACTGGCTGTATGGGACCTTGTGTGGAGGTTCGCAGTGTGTGTGTGTGTCTCAGAGAGCTCACCCCTTCCTGTTTTGTTCCAAGTGGGGACTCAGGTAAGGGGTTGTCATGGTGATGTGTTGCTGCAGATTCCTGGGATCCAACTGGTCTTCCTGTAGATGACAGTGCAGGTTGGCAGGCCTCAGGCTGTTGGATGGGGGTGTAGCTTTCCTGCAGCTTACGTGTTGGACAGTGTTTGTGGTCCTCCCCGACTGCTTACAGGGCGAACTTAGGGTCAATGTGCATCTAATAGCCAGAAGCACCGTGAGCTGGTTCAGCCTATTCCCAGACAATGAGTAATGGCCTGGGATTCTTTCACTGCTCCCAAGACAGAGGTCTCTATGTTGCACATTGAGTGTTCAGCCTGCAGTGGCTCTGGTGGTATGGTCCTGTTTGTCGAGGCACAGATTCTGTTGACTTTGGGGGTCCCAAGGCCTGTTGCAGTCTTGAGAGGACCTGACTCCACCCTGTAAGGTGAGTCACTCAGCAGTGCCACCCAGGTCGAAACCTCACTGATCCAGGGGGTGGAGCTATATATGCTTAAGCTCTGGTTTCCCGCCAGAAGGGCCCGTACTAGCAAAAAAGTCTGATAATAATAATAAAGACCTCACAGTTTGCCCAGGGTTGGCCCCTGTGGTGGGTAATTCCACCTTCCACCCCCATAACCTTTTCTGCTACTCTCACAGCTCTGCCTATGTGTGTATGGAGCTGGCTTTGGATAGTGGCAAATGTGGCCACTGTCATCCAAGTTCCCATACACTGTGGTGGAGCGTAACCTGCAGCCAGAAAGGTATTCCATAGCTCAATCCAGCTGCAGCGTTTTTTTCCCAATGACTGTAAATCCTATAGAGGGGCCTGTGCAGCAATCCTCTGGGGGCACACAGATATTTCTTGGCTTTCCGAAATCCAGCTGTGGACCCGCTGGCCTCTGGGGTGATGTGTTTTGGGACCCTCAGCTCCTGGGTGCCCTGCCGAATGCTGCTAAGAGTTTGTGGCACTTCCAAGGGTCCAAAACATTTCGCTAAATAGCCGGAATGCCTACATGGGATCTGAGGGGCCCAGTAGGCTAGCGAGTAACCCTGTGTGGGGTATGAATCTGCCCACTGGGTATTAGAGTGGATCTTACCCGGCGTCTCTCCTGGTGGGGGTTCCCAATTCCCGGATTCATCGGCTTCTGTGCGTGTCCAGAGACAGGGAGGGAGAGTCCTGCCCACTGACTTTTAATGGTGCCTGGGTAGCTGGGTGAAACCCAGGTGGGTCCAGTCACTCAGATTTTTTGCACAGCGTATTCTAACTCTGTGGCTTTATGGCTGTTTTGCCCAAGATCAAAATGCATCTGAGTAGGCTCTCGCCATCTTGGATCCGCCTCTTGCCCATTTCTTAATCATTGTTTCTTATTATTGTGTTGTTACTTAAATATTTTAAATATTAATGCATAATCAATATCTAGGTAGACTCTTCACTCAGTTTATCTACATGCTGTGAAGAATCTTTTAACTTGATGGATTTTCATTACTTAATATTCTTCAATTTAATATTAATTTTAATTAATTTAAAATATAATTATAAATTAATATAATTAATTTAATTTAAAATATAATTTAAATTTAAATTTAAAATATAAATTTAATTTAAAACATAATTTTCACCTTTGTTTTCTTCCCTTCAAATTTTCCTGTGTCCTGTCCCTTTAATACCTGCCTTATCTCTTTCAAATTCAGGGCCCCTTTCTTGTTTATTACTATTATTTTACATATCCATATGTACACACACACACACACACACACACACACACACACAAATACACACCTATAAATATAGCTGCTAAGGTATTTTCCTTGTGCTTGAATATTCATGATTTAAGGACTAGCTACTTGCTGTTGGATAATCAACTAGGGACTCTTTCTTTAGTTGCCTGTAGTTCTTTGTCTAGGAATGTCCCCCCACCATGAGATTTTGCCTTTCCATCTTGTATCTACAAAGAAGCTTTGAAGCAAATGGGAACCACCACAAAACAAATAAAAAAAAAAAAACTCCAAAAATCAAAACACACACACATACAACTTGCCAAAGTTATTGTGGGTTGCTCAGCCACAATGGATATATCTATAAAGAACTCATGGACCTAGGACAAAAGGTATATTGAAGGTGTGTGGTGGAAAAGATTATATGGGGCAGAAGAGAAGAAAATATGCTATGAAACTGTGTCTTCTGGAAAAGACAGATCATCTGTGCCTGTGGGATATCAACCATACATCAACTAACAAGTTTTAAACAAGTATAACAATGTTATTATAACAAAACAGCAGCCTACAGGTTGGGAAAAGATCTTCACCAACACCACATCTGAGAGAGGACTAATATCCAAAATTTACAAATAATTCAAGAAGTTAAAGACTAAAAAAATCAAATAATCTAATAAAAAATGGGGTTCAGAGCTAACTCAAGAATTAACAAAACCTGGGCATAATGGAGCATGCCTTTAATCCCAGCACTCGGAAAGCCGGGGCAGGTAGATCTCTGTGAGTTCAATGCCAACCTGGTCTACAAAGTGAGTCCAGGACAGTCAAGGATACACAGAGAAACCCTGTCTCACAAAACAAAACAATAACGAAAGGGGAATCTTTAGTGGCTGAGAGACACTTGAAGAAATGCTCAATATCTTTAGTCATCAAGAAAATACAACTCAAAACCATTCTGAGATTCCATCTTACCCTTGTCAGAATGGCTAAGATCAAATACTCAAGTAGTAGCACATGCCAGGAAGGATGTGGTGAAAGGGGAACACTCCTCCATTGCTCCTGGGAGTGCAAACTTGTACAACTGCTTCAGAAATCACTTGGGTGATATCTCAGAATAATGGGAATAGTTCTACCTCAAGGCCCACCCATACTACTCCTGGACATATCTCCAAAAGATTCTTCACCAAACCACAAGAACATCATCTCAACTATATTAATCGCAGCTTTATTCATAATAGAAACTGGAAACAACTCAGATGCCCTTCCACCAAAGAACGGACAAAAAACTAGTACATTTACACAACTCAGCTATCAGAAATAAAGAAATCATGCAATTTGTAACCAAATGGATGGATCTAGAAAAGTTCCTGAGTGAGCTAACCCAGACCCAGAAAGATAAACATAGCATGTGTATACTTACAATTGGATTCTAAATATACAATACAGGATAATTATCCTACAACCTATTGACCCAATGGAAAAAACAGGAACTTAGCATAACTATCCTACAAGAAATTCCACCCAGAAGCAGAAGAAAGCAAAGCCTGAGACACACAGTTAAATACTAGGTGCATCTCTGAGCGCCCTGTATAAGAGAGGGAGGAAGAATAGATATACCTAGAGGGATCGAGATCAACACATGAAGATCAACAGAACCAACCAATCTAAGGCTCCTATAGGCTTATAGAGACTGAAATGTTAAAAAGAAAGAAAGAAAGAAAGAAAGAAAGAAAGAAAGAAAGAAAGAAATGTAACCGAACTTTTAAGTTATTATTTAACACTTATTTATTTATTACTAAATTCACTTATAACAAACACCAACAATTTCTTAACTATTAATCCTATAAATTCCTATAACCCCTTTAACCTATCCACTAAACCTATTGATAATCATAACAACTACTTTCATACCCTTTTAGAATGATACAGTCTCTTGGGCAGGTCCTCAGTCGTCAGGAAACCAGTCTCGGGGGTAGACTCTTTAACGCACTTAGCAGTCCTTTTTCTGGAATAGCTCAGACGCAGGTTCATCAGGGTAAATTGGCTATCGAAGTCTCACTTTAAATAAGGCTTGAGGCTTTCTTCTCTCTGGGAGACCTCAGCATCTGTAGGCCACCTTACTTCCTTC
Organism: Lophiomys imhausi; assembly: GCA_907164525.1. Classification (NCBI taxonomy): domain Eukaryota; kingdom Metazoa; phylum Chordata; class Mammalia; order Rodentia; family Muridae; genus Lophiomys; species Lophiomys imhausi. The sequence goes on along the minus strand of CAJQZJ010031962.1, from coordinate 10,168,909 downwards.
GTATCAGCAACTCTGCCGTTCTGCCTCAGTCTTTAAAGCTGGCCACAGTTCCGTTCAGGCCACTGTTCAGACAGGTCAAACCCCTCTAGGCAAAAGCTGAGCCACAGGGTTTAGTCCTTGGCCTTTTGCTGTCTTGCCGAGGCTTTCTCTGCTCACCAGCTTCCTTCTGCCTCAGGGAGATCTGGCCATTGGTCTACCAGAACTTTCTCCAGCAGGACTCTCGGAGCTCTCTCATATCAGGGGCCCTTAGCACGCGCCTCTCTGGGCTCATCCACTTGTCCTTAAATAGGATCACTCCTTGTTCCACCTGCTTCAGCTTAATTTGGGCTCTGCCCACTTAGCAGTTGAAAGCAATGCCAGGTCATAAAGTCTTTCCTTCTTTCACCTGGCTTCAACCTTGTTTTTCAGTCCAAAGAGACTCCCCTCATTTCACCTGACTTCATCCATAAGCTGATAAGCTAATTGCTCACAGCAGTTGATCTTCATGCCCCGAATTAAGAGACTGTATCAGAAACTTAGGTATTCACTAAATCTAACTTATATTAACCTATCAGCCCCTACAAAGAAAGAAAGAAAGAAAGAAAGAAAGAAAGAAAGAAAGAAAGAAAGAAAGGAAAAGAAAGTATAAAAGTTAGACTAGATAGACCTAGTCCACCCTATACCAAAATAGATCATAGGCATTTTTGTCATCATCAGATTCCTTAGCACTTTGGCAGGGAAGGGGGAAGGCAGTCTAAGGATAGACTTTGTTACCTTTTAATAGGACACTTTACCTTAACTAAGCTGTCATGTCTGGCCCCATAACAAAAGGAAGCTCTTAGTCCTCAGGTAACTAATGAATTGAGGGGGCTGATATGTGGGGACTCCACATATTGGAGGAGAAGGATAGATGGGAAAGGGAGTAGAGGGTGTGGGGTAGGACCAGGAGGGGAGGAGGGAGGGATCAATGTATAACTTGAACTAATAAATAAACGTTAACAAAAAAAAAAACACTCATTCATTTTTTTTGTTTCCTTTGTAATGTTTATTTATTACTTCAAGTTATATCTTCATCACAGTCCCCTCTCTCCACTCCTCCAGGTTCCACCCTCCCACTCTTTGCCCCCTCTCCCACCTATCCTACTCCTCCAGAGTGGGTGGCACTTACTTATCAGCCCCCCTCAGTTCAACAGTCCTATGAGGTCTGAGAGCTTCCTCTTGCACTGGGAGCTTATATGGCACCTCCATTAAGGCAAAGTGTCCCACTAATAGGTAACAAGGTCGATGATACCATTCCTTTTGGTGTGTTGGTTGTAGGATAGTTATCCTGTATTACCGGACTAAATTCCAATTATAAGGGAATCTATGCCATATGCATCTTTCTGAGTCTGAGTTAGCTCACTCAGGATGAGCTTTTCTAGTTCCATCCATTTGGGTGTGAATTGCATTATTTCCTCATATCTGATAGTTGTGTAGTATTCCATTGTGTAAATGTACCACAGATTTTTTAAAATCCATTCTTCAGTTTGGGGACATCTAGGTTGTTTCCAGTTTCTAGCTACTACAAATAAAGCTGCTGTGAACACAGTTGAGGAGATGTCATTGTGGTTTGGTGAGGAATCTTTTGGATCTATGCCCAAGAGTGGCATGATTGGGTCTTGAAGTAGAGCTATTCCAAGTTTTCTAAAATATTGCCACACTGGTTTCCATAGTAGTTGTACAAGTTTGCACTCCCACCAGCAATGGAGGAGTGTTCCCCTTTCTCTACAACCTTGTCAGCATGTGCTGTCATTTGAGATTTTGATCCTAGACATTCTGACAGGTCTCTCAGAGTCATCTTGAGTTGTGTTTCTCTGGTGATTAAGGAAGTTAAGCATTTCTTCAAGTGTCTCTTGACCATTAAAGATTCCTCTTTTGTGAACTCTCGGTTTAGCTCTATACCCCATTTTTTTATTGGATTATTTGTTTTTTTGGTGTCTAATTTCTTGAGTTCTTTATAAATTATGGATATTGGCCCTCTGTCAGATGTGGAGTTAGTAAAGATATCTTTCCAGTTTGTAGGTTGCTGTTTTGTTCGAATAACAGTTTCCATTGCCTTACAAAAGCTTTTAAGTTTCATGAGGTCCCATTTATAGACAGGTAGGATCAACATAACAAAAATGGCTATACTACCAAAAGGAATATACAGGTTCAATGGAATTCCTATCAAAACACCAACACAATTCTTTACACACCTTAAAAGAACAATGCTCAACTTCATATGGAATAACAAAAAACCCAGAATAGTTAAATCAATCCTGTACAATAAAAAAAAAATCTAGAGGTGTTACCATCCCTGATTTCAAGTTATACTACAGAGAAATAGTAATAAAATCAGCATGGTACTAGTATAGAAACAGAGCAGTTGATTAATGGAATCTGATTGAAGACCCAGAAATAAACTCACACACCTATGGTCACTTAATTTTTGACAAAGAAGCCAAAACCGTACAATGGAAAAAGGACAGCATCTTCAACAAATAGTGCTGGCCTAATTGGATGTCAAAGTGTAAAAGAATGCAAATAGACCCATACTTATAACGTTGCACAAAACTTAAGTCCAAGTGAATCAAAGGCCTTAACATGAAGCCTGACACACTAAATCTAATAGAAGATGAAGTGGGAAAAGCCTGGAACTCACTGGCATACATGACGACTTCCTCACAGAACACCAATAGATCAGGCTCTAAGAACAACAATCGTTCATTTATTTTTATGAGAGTAAATAGTTTCCTGTACTTATGAGGGCACATCAAAAACCTGTTGACCAACATCAATCTCAGGAAGCTTATACACCTAAGCAAATCATGTTATGGTGTTTTGTCTTTTTATTTGTATCACATTTTTTCTAACATATAACTCTAATATGTTTTATTTTCAGATGAAGAGTTATTCTGTCCTAATAATCTTACTATGGAGTTATATTGTGCTGTATACTGAACATTTATCCCTACTAGAACTTTTGAAATGTTTCTAAAAGGAAATGTACTATCCTTAAGGTCTTATGACAAACTTTAACAGTATTTACAGAATGCTACAATGAATTTAATTAATATGCCTGGCAATACTAGTAAAATCAAGAAACAATATTTTCTTGGGTTAATCAGGACTACTTATAAAAGCTGTAACCCTGGGATTGAAAAAAAAAGTATTTTATCTCATTAACTTAAACATATTCTAGAATAAAAAACCTATTATGTTTATAAAGCCTTTAATTTGGAAATTTATTGATAATTTATTCACTCACGACTTGAAATTTGTTTGCAATTTAATTTTGTGGGAGGGCAGGGGGTATAGTTACATGCTGTTTGCAGTCATGTGTAGTAAATGTAAACATAGTGTTTGTTCTGCTCTATCAGTCTCTGTCATATTCTCTGGAGATAGTCACCCTCTAAACCTGGAGTTAGGCAAGAAGCCACCTAAACCCAGTAATATTTGTTGCCTTTGGCCCCCACAGCACTGCGTTTGCAGCTGCATGCTTCCATACCCTGGGCGGGCTCTCAGGACTTGAACTCAGGTTCTTCATTCTTACAGAAAATACTATTAGTTTCTGAGCCATCTTCTAAGAATATAGAATCAGCATTTCTTAAAGCCTTATATGTATATTGCTAAAACATTAGAAATGAATGAATATGTCAGAATAAAATGCTCATCTGTGACATAGGAAATACTATAGTAATTGTCAGGGAAAGAAAGGTGCTTCTTTTAAAGTTACAATTGACTTGAAATCTCTTCAGAAAGCATATTCTGGAAGATATTTTGATTTGAATGTTTATTTCTCTCTAGTATTATTTTCATTCTGCTTCTCAACGGGATTATTTACTGATCTTTGGGTTGTATCTTGTCACTGAGTGATATAATATTCAGTGATATTCAAAGAGAGGTGGAAAAATATTTTTCACTCTTTTTTTTTTTTGTCTCTGGCCTCTGGCCATGTGAATTTTTTTTTTTTTTTTTTTTTTTGCTGTCTTCTGGACTTGGGTCCAAAGGGGGCACTGTGGTGTAGGAGTTGCCTTACTCCAGCCCTATAAGGTGAGTCATTCAGTCCCGCCTCCCAGGTGGGGACCTAATTAATTCAGGTGGTGGAGCTGCACACAAGTAAGCTCTGAATCCCCACTGGAAGGGCCCTTACTAGTACAAAAGTTCGATATAGGATCATTTCAAATATCTCACAGTTTGCTCGAGGTTGGTTCCTATAGGGGGTAAATCTGCAGTTCAGCTCCAATAGCCTTGCCACTCCCGAGGATTGGAAGCTGGCCAGTGATGTCACAGACTGGGATCTGAAGGCTCTTTGCAGTGGCGCTACTTTACTTCCAAGGGTTGCAACCTTTCCCAGATAATTGGATAGTCTGTGTGAGACCTGGGAGTGCCCAGCAGGGTAGGGATTATCTCTGTGTGGTTTCTGAATCTGTTGGGTATTAGGTTGGAACTTAAAAAACAGAGCAAAATGTCTCCAACAAAAGAAAGCAACGCTATTCCGTCCAGCCCAAACCACCACACCACAACTGAAACACATGAAAACGATGACAATTCTACATTATGGAAAGTGATAAAGTCCCTTCAAGAAGAACATAAAACTATGAAGGAATTCAAAGAAGCCACAATTCTACAAGTCAAAACAGTGAATAACATCATTAAAGAGCTCCAAGTCAAGGTGACCCAGCTTGAACAGGAAAAGGATAAAGCAATGAAAGATCTCCAGACAAAAACAAGCAAACTGGAGAAGGAAATGTACAAAACGAACAATACCATTCAAGACATGAAAATAGAAATGGAAACAATAAAGAAAACACAGTCAGAGTTAAAAGAGGAAATGGAGAATCAAGAGAAGAGAACAGGAACTATGGATGTGAGTATGAAAAATAGGATGCAAGAGATGGAAGACAGGATCTCAGGCATGGAAGATTCAATGGAAGAAATCAGTACAACATCCAAAGAAAATAAGAAGGCTAAAAAATCTCTCACCCACAACATCCAAGAAATCAAGGACTCAATGAAAAGATGGAACCTAAGAATTATAGGCATAGAGGAAAGAGAAGACTCCCAACTCCATGGTCCAGGAAATATCTTCAACAAAATCATAGAAGAAAACTTCCCAAACCTAAAGAAAGAGATGCCAGTAAAAATCCAAGAGGCTTACAGAACACCAAACAGATTAGATCAGAAAAGAAACTCCTCTCGCCACATAAGAATAGAAACTCCAAATGTAGAGAACAAAGAAAGAATATTAAAAGCTGTAAGAGAAAAAGGCCAAGTCACATACAATGGCAGACCCATCTGAATCACACCTGACTTCTACTCAGAAACTTTAAAAACTAGAAGGGCTGGACGAATGTCCTACAAGCCCTGAGAGAACATAGGTGCCCAGCCAGACTACTATACCTAGCAAAAGTCTCTATCAACATAGAAGGAGAAAAAAAGATATTCCATGACAAAATCAAATTCAAACAATATCTCCTCACAAACCCAGCCCTACAGAAGATCCTAGAAGGAAAATTCCAATCCAGAGAAGATAACTACACCCAAGAAAACAGAGGAAATAGAAACCTCAAAAGCAACTAAACAAAAGAGAAACACAAGACAGCCAGCTATACCAAAATAATGGGAAATAACAACCCCAGGTCAGTAATATCCATCAACAACAATGGGATCAACTCGCCAATAAAAAGACACAGACTTACAGACTGGATCCATAAACAAGACCCATCTTTTTGCTGTATACAAGAAACACATCTCACTATTGAAGATAAACACTACCTCAGAGTAAAGGGCTGTGAAAAGGTTTTCCAAGCAAATGGACCCAGGAAACAAGCTGGAGTAGCCACCCTAATATCAAACAAAATAGACTTCCAATTGAAGTTAATAAAAAAAGACAGAGAAGGGCATTACATACTCATTAAAGGAAATATCCACCAAGAGGTCATCTCAATATTAAACATCTATGCCCCAAATACAAAGGCACCTACATTTATAAAAGAAACGCTTCTAAAACTTAAATCGCACATTGATCAAAACACTTTAATAGTGGGAGACTTCAACAACCCACTCACAAATATGGACAGATCATCAAGACAGAAGCCAAACAGAGAAATAATGAGTCTAACAGAGATCATGAACCAAATGGATCTAACAGATATCTATAGAACGTTTCACCCAAACGCAAAAGAATAGACCTTCTTCTCAGCACCTCATGGAACCATCTCCAAAATTGACCATGTCGTTGGACACAAAGATAGCCTCAACAGATACAAGAATATTGAAATAACCCCTTGTATCTTATCAGACCACCATGGAATAAAGCTGGACTTCAATAGCAAAAGAATCAACAGAAAGTCTACACTCACATGGAAATTTACTAGAGGACCACTGGGTCAGGGAAGAAATAAAGAAGGAAATCAAAGACTTCTTAAAATCCAACGAAAATGAAGACACAACATACCCAAACCTATGTGACACAATGAAAGCTGTGCTACGAGGAAAGTTCATAGCACTAAGTGCCTTCAAAAAGAAAATTGTGACAGCTCATATTAGCGTATTAACAGCTAAACTGGGTGAATTGGAAAAAAAAAGAAGCAAACACTCCCAAGAGGAGCAGAAGGCCGGAGATCATCAAACTTAGGGCTGAAATCAACAACTTAGAAACAAAAAGAACTATACAAAGAATCAATGAAACCTAGAGTTGGTTCTTCGAGAAAATCAACAAAATAGACAGACCCTTAGCCAAATTAACTAAAAGACAGAGGGAGAAAACACAAATCAACAAAATCAGAAATGAAAAGGGTGAAATAACAACAGACATTGAGGAAATCCAGAGAATATTTGGATCCTACTTTAAAAATCTATATTCCACCAAATTTGAAAACTTAAGTGAAATGGACAATTTTCTTGATAGATTCCACCTACGGAAGCTAAATCAAGATCAGATAAACAGATTAAACAGACCTATAACCCCTAAGGAAATACAAACAGTCAATAAAAATCTCCCAACCAAAAAAAGCCCAGGGCCAGATGGCTTTAGCAAAGAATTCTACCAGACCTTCAAAGAGGAGCTAACACCCATAATTTTCAAAATCTTTCACAAAATAGAACCTGAAAGAACATTACCAAACTCATTCTAAGAGGCCAAAATCACCCTGATTCCTAAACCACACAAAGACCCAACAAAGAAAGAGAACTTCAGACCAATCTCCCTCATGAACATAGATGCAAAATTACTTAATAAAATACTAGCAAACCGAATTCAAGAACGCATCAAAAGTATCATACACCATGATCAAGTAGGCTTCATCCCAGGGATGCAGGGATGGTTCAACATACGAAAGTCTATCAACGTCATTCACCATATAAACAAGATGAAAGAAAAAAACCACATGAAAATCTCGCTAGATGCAGAAAAAGCATTTGACAAAATCCAACACCCCTTCATGCTAAAAGTTCTGGAGAGAACGGGCATACAAGGGCCGTACCTAGAAATAATAAAGGCAATATAAAGCAGGCCAGTGGCCATCATCAAAATAAATGGAGAGAAACTTGAAGCATTTCCTCTAAACTCAGGGACAAGACAAGGATGTCCACTTTCACCATATCTCTTCAATATAGTACTTGAAGTTCTTGCTAGAGCAATAAAACAACTAAAGGACATCAAGAGGATAAACATCGGAAACGAAGAAGTCAAATTATCCCTATTTGCAGATGATATGATAGTATACATAAGCGACCCCAAAAATTCCACCAGAGAACTCTTACAGCTGATAAACACCTTCAGCGAAGTGGCTGGATACAAAATTAATTCAAAAAAATCAGAAGCCCTTCTTTATACAACAAACAAATGGGCTGAGAAAGAAATAAGGGAAACAACCCCCTTCACAATAGCCACAAACAACAGAAAATACCTAGGAGTAACTCTAACCAAGTAAGTAAAGGACCTGTACAACAAGAACTTCAAGCCCTTGAAGAAAGAAATGGAAGAGGCCTTTAGAAGATGGAAAGATCTCCCATGCTCATGGATAGGTAGGATCAACATAATAAAAATGGCCATCCTACCAAAAGCAATACATAGATTCAATGCAATTCCTATCAAAATACCAACAGAATTTTTTATAGACTTGGAAAGAGCTAGTGTCAATTTCATATAGAACAACAAAAAGCCCAGAATAGCTAAATCAATCCTGTACAATAAAAAAAATCTGGAGGTATTACCATCCCAGATTTCAAGCTGTACTACAGAGCAATAGTTGTAAAAACAGAATGGTATTGGTATAGAAACAGACCAGTAGATCAATGGAATCGAATTAAAGACCCAGAAATAGACCCACACACTTATGGCCACAAAATTTTTGACAAAGAAGACAAAACGGCACAATGGAAGAAGGACAGCATCTTCAACAAATGGTGCTGGTCCAACTGGATGTCCATTTGTAAAAGAATGAAGCTAGACCCATACTTATCACCTTGTACAAAACTTAAGTCCCAGTGGATCATAGACCTTAACATAAGGCCGGTCACACTAAATCTACTAGAAGATAAAGTGGGAGAAACCCTCGAACTAATTGGCACAGGCGACAACATCCTGAACAGAACACCAACAGCTCAGGACTTGAGATCAACAATCAATAAATGGGACCTCATGAAACTAAAAAGCTTCTGTAAGGCAAAGGACACTGTCATTCGAACAAAACGGCAGCCTACAGACTGGGAGAAAATCTTCACCAACCCCACATCTGACAGAGGGCTAATATCCAAAATCTACAAAGAACTCAAGAAATTAAATGCCAAGAAACCAAAGAATCCAATTAAAAATGGGGAGCCGAGCTAAACAGAGAATTCACAAAGCAGGAATCCCTAATGGCTGAGAGATACTTGAAGAAATGCTCAACATCCTTAATCATCAGAGAAATGCAACTCAAGATGACTCTGAGATTCCATCTCACACCTGTCAGAATGGCTGAGATCAAAAACTCAAATGACAGCACATGCTGGCGAGGGTGTGGAGAAAGGGGTACCCTACTCCATTGCTGGTGGGAATGCAGGCTTGTGCAACCACTATGGAGGTCAGTCTGG
>CAJQZJ010031962.1:10122889-10159731 GCA_907164525.1 Lophiomys imhausi | reverse complement strand
CTAGGATCAAAAACTCAAATGACAGCACATGCTGGCAAGGGTGTGGAGAAAGGGGTACCCTACTCCATTGCTGGTGGGAATGCAGGCTTGTGCAACCACTATGGAGGTCAGTCTGGCGATATCTTAGAAACCTTGGAATAGCTCTGCCTCAGGACCCAGCCATGCCAATTCTGGGTATACACCCAAATGCCTCTTCACGGAATCATAAGGAAGTTTCCTCATCTATGTTTATAGCAGCCTTATTTGTAATAGCTAGAAACTGGAAACAACCCAGATGTCCCTCAACCGAAGAATGGGTTAAAAAACTGTGGTACATCTACACAACGGAATATTTCAGCTATCAGGAACAATGAAATTATGCAATTTGCAGCCAAATGGATGGAACTAGAAAAGCTCATCCTGAGTGAACTAACCCAGACTCACAAGGACACACATGGCATCTATTCACTTATAGTAGGATTTTAGCTATATAGTAAAAGGTATCAATACTACAACTAGCACACCAAAGGGAACATGGACATAGACTTCTTATTTTTAATTTTAATTTTTATTTATTTTTTATATATTAGTTGTATTTTTTTTGGTCTTTTTATCTATTGTATGCTATTGATTTGTTTGTTTAGTAGTTCTCTCTCTCGGGCAACGAGACACTTTTCACTGATGGTACTGCTTCGTAGATCCCCAATTAATGAAGAGGCTCTTGGCCCTCATACGACCTCTCATCTGAGATGAGGGACTGTTGTATAAGGACACCCCACCCCAGAGAAATGGGATGGAAGGGTTAGGAGGTAAAGAAAAAAAATGAAATGTGATGTTTCGGCCTTTTACTACTAACTGTCATAAACTGTTTAGGATAATTAAGAAATGCAAACTAATGGTTATGCAAGCCGGTCATTCTGTTAGGTACTATGACAGCCTATTATAGTTACTTGCTAAGCTAATCAGAAATAAACCTGCTAAGAGACAAGCAACATCTGCTTACCCTAATATAAGAGATAGATAGGGCCTCTTCAAAAACCTCAAGGGATCTGCAGAATATGGCATTCAAAGATGTTTTCGTACCTTTAGATTTTTTTATATCAAGACATATCAACTCCTCACAGCACCCCCTATTCTCCTCCAAGTAGAAGATGAGCATTGAAGAATCTCCAGTGGGAGATAATTGAATTAGTCGCAAGCCTATCTCTTGGTAGGAAAAGCCCCTTGCTCCAACTGTAGACAGAATGCTGTCCAAAAAGGACAAAACCTGGAAGCAGGTAAGTCGACAGCCTAGCTCTGCCAAGACAGGGTAGGTAAGTCCTTCATAACCCCTGCTCTACAATCAATGTCTGTCAGAGAAGCAGGGCCAAATTACTGAAGAGTGATGCTGTAATGTATGGAGAGAAAATGGGAACTGTCCAGGCAGCCACTGGTATATCATTTCTTAGTTTGGGAAGCTGCAGACCCTGTACTTCCTATAAAATCAGATATATTTATCCCTCTCATGTCTCTGAGGTGATTGAAGAACAGATAGATAGAGGTTCATAATTAAATTTTGAGTTGTTTAGGAGTCAAGAGAGTGTTATACATCTAAGAAGATACTTTTAAAATTTTTTTGCAATTAGTATGAATGTTGAGTCAGATATAGAACTTTAAACTCATGGAGATGGTTAGATAGTAGAATGTTAAAGTCAGGTGCCAAATACATATGGACTGGTCATTGGGAATGTACATTAAGCCATATAACCCTCATAACTCTGGCCTAATTACCTCTGTTGTACTTTATTGTATTTATTATTATAAGAGAACGAGCCATTTGTTGGACTGAAAGGGGAAACTGTAGGGGGAATAAGATATACCTTAAACTTAAAAGAAAAAATCAGTGAAGAGGATGGGAGGTTGAGGGTGGGAGGGTTGGACTGGAGGGGGAATAGGGAGGGGACTGCGATTGAGATGTAACTTGAAGAAATAAAAAATAAAGGAAAAATATATTTTTCACTGAGATTCATGAATTTAGGAAGAAATGAAAACAAAGCAAATGTTGAATGCTTCTTTAGGAGTTTGGGGGAGGCTGTTAAGGGAAGACAGTACTGAACAATGAAGAAGATTAAAAAACCATAGATATCCTGGAGATTTACCAGTGATAGGTTTTCACCTTGGATAATCTTATTTCTCTGTGTTGTCATTTTATCAGATAAGTAAACAAGACTTTATGATGAGATTAACCTTGTAGTCTGCTGTTTATGTAATGTTTCAGGAAACACTATTAACACTAGGACCTTTGTGATTATATCTTTCTCTTTGTGTTGATACATATATATTTCCATATTATTTTGACTACTATGTTTCATCTTATTTAAGAGAACATTATTTTATTAATAATGTAAGAAAAATAGACTGAATTGCACAATGGTGATAATCTGCATTCGTTTCTTCATTATTTTCTGCAACTAAAATAGTATTTTTAATATTCCCCTGCAGTCACCATCATACTTTTATCCATGAAGTTCACTAAATTTATTTCAAATAACAATACTATTATAAGAAAATTAGAAACAAATAAAAAAACTATTTAGTGAATGTCTTAATAGGTATATGGCTTTGATTTGTGTGGCATATGGTCTTGAGATCAGTTCCATTCCAGCAAAAATATATAGAAGAAGTAAGTAAATGAATAAAAGCTAACGTTAATAACTAAAAGCAATTTGGATATGTAGTAGCATTCTGTGTCTTCTATTATCATTTTCCCAAAGGAAACACGTAGTTTTTATAGCAATGAGAAGAAATTAGTACATGATATTTCTAAGAGCTTTTTATAAAACAAGGAGTTGTCCTATTAATTCTAGTGCTTAGAAAGTATTTATGAAACAAAATAAAGTCATACAACCCCCTTCATTGAGTATTTTAGACTGTCAGTCATTGGAAATGTTAAGACTTAGGGATGAGCCAGGAAAAACAATCTCTCACACAGAGTTGAGAATAACTAAGAAACAGTACTTCAAGAAGCCATGCTGAATTCCCGTAAAGAACCTTTGTCTAGCTTACAGCCAATAGTCCGGAACAGCATTCCTCTGCTGTATTAATCAAATTAAATATCACCCTTTCATAAGATACATTAAAAGTGAATAACCAGAGAGGAAAAGATGCTAGCTTAGTTAATAGTGTCAGAACATTCAAAGATTTCCTTGGGTCTTCTCAGTCTGCCCACTTTAGAGGACGGGAGAAACAGCATGAGCAGACAGACACCTGGAGCAAAACTCTAATGATGAGCAGGTGCAAGAGTAATACCTTCCTCCCTGTCTACCCAGAAAGAAACTGTCAGAATGAAATGTTCATCTGTGATGTAGGAAATAATACAGTAATTGTCAGGGAAAGAAAGGTGATTCTTTTAAAGTTACACTTGACTTGAAATCTCTTCAGAAAGCATATTCTGGAAGATATTTTGATTTGAATGTTTATTTCTCTCTAGTATTATTTTCACTCTGCTTCTCAATGGGATTACTTACTGATCTTTGGGTTGTATCTCGTCACTGAGTGATATAATATTCAGTGATATTCAAAGAGAGGTGGAAAATATTTTTCACTGAGATTCATGAATTTAGGAAGATATAAAAACAAAGCAAATGTTAAGAAAAGGCAGGACAATTAAATAACAAACACTCATTATATTTTATATTGTACATTTACATATAATACATATATTGTATTAGCCAAAGGTAAATTTTATTTAAGTGTAAAAATATTTGAAGAGAAAAATTGCATACATAAACTTTTGTAAAAATCAGAAATCTGCAAAAAAAAATAAAAATAATTACATTGATTAGCATATACTATAGAAATGCCTTTATACTATATAATGAATTTATTTCTATAACTTCAGGTTTCCATTAAAGAAGATGGCTTAGAAGGGTACAAATCTCAAAAATTCAGGGTAAAATTTTGTATGACTAAACTTCTTTCAGACTACCGTTTACTGTCAGGTAAATGATTTTCTAAATAGATTTAAGGTGAAGGTAAATTCTTCAAAAGAACCTAAATAAAATGAAATATGCATATAAATCTCAGTAAATAAGATTTTAATGTAAATATCACCATCTTTATATGCTGTGAATACTACATAGAAGACAGAGTTTACAATGTAAGGCCCTTTCCTTCCAGCCTCTTATCACTGTGTTTTCATTTCTATCTCCATGTGGACACTTCCATTTGTGGCACTGTGGAACCCGCCCACTGCTCTGAGTCACTCAGAGTAGGATTCTCCCCCACCATATTGACCATGCATAACTTGTGCATATTTTCCAGGACGCAATTTTCGCTTTTTTGTAATTTCTTTTCTGAACCTGCACAAAGCCTCCCACAACTACCACCACCAAATAACATTATCACGAATTTGGCAATCCACAATGCAGCGCTTGACAAATGGGTTGCCATTCTATCTTACTCTTCTCTTTTTCTCTTCTTTTAGAAGCTTTGCATTGTACTGTTTCCTTGTCTTGTCTTGGTGTTTGCTTGTTTGTTTGTTTTCTCTCCTGCCCTAATAAAACTGATCCTAAGTTTCCTTCTAAATCTATTCCTAAATTCTATTTATTAGAAAAACTAACAACACAAAAAAATGGAACCTCAATTCTCCTCTTAACAAGAATTCTAGGGAAATTCTAACATCTTAGGAGGCATCATTTTAATAGTCTGATAACCACTGGAAAAGCACAAGTCTATCTATACAGGATATTCTTTTCTCTTTGGTGGTTACAATTCATCACTGACTGAGATCTTAGTTTTGAAAGTTTCAGAGTACATTTTCTGTAAGAAATATGCCTATACATCAAATAAGTATGAGAAACAATATATATTGTAGCCAAAGTTTAAAGACATTTGTTTGTGTTAGTTAAGCATATGTAAGAACAATTTCTTCATAACCTTTTGGCTGTAGTTATTTTTAGAAGGTATGAGACACGTAACTCTACTTTTTTAACAGGCTTTGAAACAGTCTTACTATAAAGCCCAGAAGTTGTGGGGTATTTTGAATTTGAAGAAGACTTTCTTGGTTCTTCATGAGCTTATCTTGGGGATTATGGTACTGGAAGACAATGATCATCATTCTTATCCATAACCGTGGCATACAGGTTTTTCTGTCACAGTTGGTAGAATGAAGTCCAAGGACCACAGCAGGGGAGATTATTATGCATTTTTAAATTTTTTATTTATTATTTCAAGTTATGTCTCCTTCACAGTGCCCTCTTTCTACCCCCCCCTGGTCCCACCCTTCAACCCTCTTCCCCCTCTCCCCTCTCCCTCCTATCTTACTTTTCTGGAGTGAACTGTCCCTATATATCAGCCCCTACCGTTCAGCAATCATATGAGTGCTAAAAGTTTCCTCAGGCACTGGTGGCCTACATGGTAGCACCACTAGGGCAAAGTGTCCTACTAACAGATAACAAAGTCTACGTTCCTGTTCCTTTTGGTGTGTTGGTTGTAGGATGGTTATCCTATACTCTATGACTAAAATCCAATTATAAGTGAATAGACGACATGTGCATATTTCTGAGTCGGGGTTAGCTCACTCAGGATGAGCTTTTCTAGTTCCATCCATTTGGCATCAAAGTGCATGATTTCATTGTTTCTTATAGCTGAGTAGTATTCCATTATGTAATACCACAAATTTTTTATCCATTCATCAGTTGAGGGACATCTGGGTTGTTTTCAGTTTCTAGCTATTAGAAATAAGGTTGCTATGAACATAGATGAGGATATGTCCTTGTGGTTTGGTGAAGAATTGTTTTGGTGGATACCTAGAAGTGGTATAGCTGGATCTTGAAGTAGAGCTATTCCAAATTTTCTATTATATCACCAGATTGATTTCAATAGTAGTTGTACAAGTTTGCACTCTCACCAGCAATGGAAGAGTGTTCCCTTTCTCCACAACCTTGCCAGCATGTGCTGTCATTTAGAACTTAAGAAAGACAGATGACAAAAGTCCTGTATAACAGAAGTGAATCACAAAGTGATTACCTAAGGACTTTTAATAGGAACTGTGGCAGAAACTAAGGTAAAACACCGAGTGAGCCTAAACGGGTCTGTCTAGTTGGCTTAACTACAAGGTGACTACTCTCAGTTTCAACAAGCCCTCACAAAAAGCTTCTGGTATAGGATAAGAGATGAGAAGGAACCAATTATCTCCTGAAATCCTTGGTCTGACAAAAGGAAAGGACAGACTCAGACTGTTGCTTTGGGATGTCATCCATGTCCGACCAATTTAAACTTCCCAGTGCTGGAATTACAGGAAACCATAGCCCTAGTTAGCATTGCCTCTTAATTCTGACAACTTTCCTCTACTATTCTCTAAAGAAAATGTTCTGAAGTCCACACTGCTTTACCTGATGGTGGATTTATCTTGATTGTCCCTCATTGGAGGGATGGCATTTGTCCTAGATAGTCTCATCTGATCCTATATTCATGGGAGCAATTGGCAGATGCCAAGTGATTAGTCCCAGTAAATATCATTATGATTTATTTGTAACAGCTAAGATGTATAGAAGAGCTAGTTCTTAGATAAGGCTTACCTAGAGTCCATTGTAATAAATTTTGTGTCTCCTGTGAATAATACCTGTTTAGGATATTTGCCTAGAAACTGTAATTCTGTGGAATCTTAACTGGTGGCAGTTACAGAACTTCACTAAACACAACCCAAAGAGCAAATACTGAAAGAAAACCAACTCAAATTTTAAATATTCATTTGCCAATACCCTCCTTAAGTGACCGGTGTCTAATCCCTTTTTATAGTTGAGAAACACTCCTTGCGGTGTCCAGTGTTAAAGCACATCTAGTTACCCCTGATTAAAGAGAATATTAGGATACAGTTAGGAACATGAAGACATAGGCTGGAGAAAGTTAATATCACTAATGATTCTTATTTGGAGGACAGCAATTTAGTAAAGTGATGTTCTAAGTTTTGTATATCAGACTAAACCTTACATATTATAACAAATATATATATTATATATATATAAAATCATGTAAAGAAGCCAGTGCTATTTTGTAATTACAAGAAACCTCATAAGAGTTTTTCATGCACTAATTTTGTTTGAACTTTTCCATCACAGTTTAGAATATTTGGCTTAGTAGGAAAATATGTCCACCTCACAGGCAACTAGCCCTTTAAATGTTTCAAGAGCAGTACTAGTGATCATAAAGAGACTCATTTTGGTTGTAAAAGTGCATATCTTATATGAATAACAAAATATGTATTTTGTGAAGACTAGTAAATGTGGATCTTCTAAAATTAAAGATTGTTCAAGTGACTTTTTTTGTTATACATTGACAGTCAAATTATAATGCATATTGTAAAAATCAGAGCACATGCCAACGTGGTGACACACACTTTCTCACATTAATTTACTTATTTGTTTATTTTACATCCCAATTGTTGACACATACTTTACCCTCTGCACTTAAGACAGTCTCAGATGGATCAGTTTGAGTTCCACATGGCTTAGTCGAGGAAGACTGCATAGAGACCTGTCTCAAAAATAACATAAAACAAAGTAAAATAGAGCAATTATGAGTCTCTTTTCATCTATTAAATATGTTTGTCTTTAACCCTGAAAAATACTTGAGTGATACAAAAAAATCAGACTTACCACTCTAATGTCTATTTTCAGACAAAAATAAATGGGTTTTTTACTGCATCATTTAAGTTTCTTGCTGGTAAGTAGTCATTTAGAAGACTTTAATGTTGGTACTTGGACTAGCCACTTTAGGTATGGGTGGGAGGTCATCTGAAAGTCTGAAGTACAGTTTGAAGGATGATGTAGTTACATTGAAAGCCAAAGATGATAATGAACATGGATGTCTCTCTCTTTAATAATGTCTCTGCGTCCATTTCCATCAATAATCTAAGCAGAAATGATATGCTGACCCAGATGAGTGATTCTCTACAGGTGAATCTAAAAGAGAACAGTTGCATTCCTGGTGTGTATATTGTGAGTTTGTGGACTTACTCCTGGCTCCATTGTCTTGACAAAACTGAAATTCCAAACTCAGTTAGCATATGAATATATCCAGAGCTTCAAAATACTGTAAGTAGGTTTCAAGAGGGTGAGTGTTGATAAGGCAGCTAATGGAAGAAGAGTATAAATGAGACACCTACTTTATGACTCCTACTCCCGAAGCTCAGGGATCGCTGCAGTTGAGAGAGTGCATGTAAGGGCCAGAGAGCACAGAGATAGTGGACAACTACAGAGAAATAGGTTTGCACTGGCAGGACAGGATAGGACAGTCATACATAGCAACTCACATCTGTTGATAGCTGCCAAGCAAGGTTGAGAAACTTGACAGGCCTCTTCTCTTACAGCTTCTGATCTGAATAAACCAAAGAGCCCTCTCACTCTAGCAGTCTGGATCACGGAGAATCATTTCTTTCATTTTTAAAAAAAATATATTTATTTATTACTTCTGGTTACATCTCAACCACAGTTCCCTCTTTCCACCCCTCCCAGTCCTGCCCTCCCACCTTCAACCCCCTAACCCTTCCATCCCACTCCTCTGGAGTGCAGTGTCCCTACATAACAATCCCCTGCCCCAGTTCAGCAGTCATATGAGAGCCATCATTTCAACACAAAGAATTAATTTCATTCCTAAGAGTGGCCCAGGAATGGTGAAGAAAAGTGCTGGTGTGAGCAATGGGGTAAGGCAATTGCAGCAGTGCATCACTGAAGCTTGCATTGATGGTTGGAGAAAGAGATTTCAGTTTGGAAAGCTGAAAAATAAAAAGAAAAGAAAGAATTGTTTTGTCATGAGAGTGAAGGAGGAAGCAATCCTGTATTGCAGAATATTATAGATAGTCTATGACACTAATGGGAGCTTTGCTATACCTGATAAAGAGGCCCCACAGGAAGAACAACAGTATTGAAGAGTCTGGCCCAGCAGAGCAACATCTGGATTCTTCACTCCAAAGTATGTGCTTAACTGTTAACTATTTCCCATTATCATTCTTAGAGGGTTTACTGGTTTCTTTTATAAGGAAAAATTCAACTCTTTCTAAAAGTGAATTCTGCAAAATGTGTTATCCACAACTGAGATCATTCAGCACCTGATGTGTTTGTATTGATTTGTTCTTAGGACTAGCTTATATATAATGTGTGGGCAGCATAGGTATTTTGTGACAGATGGTTCTGTAGTGCATGTTCTTTGTGGAATTCAAAGAAAATCCCAATTCAGTGATTAAGAAGCCAAAAGAAAGCAAATTACTTGTCATTGATTATACATACATAGACACACTCTAAATTAGACAAGCTGAGAAAAGAAATTATGACATGTAGTAGTTTAAAATAGAAATGCAAAATGATATGAAAAGTGTGATGTGTGAGAAACAACACCCCCATTCTGTAATAACAAACTGAAAAGATGAGCAAAAATGAGGCAGTTGCCATTTTCTTATCCTTCAGAATGAGGAGTCACCATAGACAGAAGCAAAATACCAGTAGTCTCCTTTTTTATTTCTTTTCTTTTCTTTTTCTTACTTTTCATTTCTCTTCTTCCTTCCTTTCTTTCTTTCTTTCTTTCTTTCTTTCTTTCTTTCTCTCTCTCTCTTTCTCTCTTTTCTTTTCTTTTATTTTATCTTTTTATGACAGGGTTTCTCTCTATAGCCCCGACTGTCCTGGAACTTAGTTGTCCACCAGGCTGGCCTCAAACTCAGAGATCCACCAACCTCTGTTACCTGAGTGCTGCTCTTAAAGGAGTATGCCACCACTGCCTGACTAAATAATTTGTTTATTTTAGATTTAGTTTGTGTATGTGTGTTTCACCTGCATGTATGTGTGTGTATGCAGCACATGTGTGTGTGTTTCTCATGAAGGTCAGATATCAGATCATCTGAAACCAGAGTTATAGAGCAGCAAGTGCTTTTAACCACTGAGCCATTGTATATATGTATATTATAAATATACACATTCTTGTTGTTATTATTATTACTATATATTTTTTGAATAGTAATCTTTAGATTTTTGATCCCAAATATAAATGCCCTGTCTTCCCCATAGACAGGGTACTTCAGAGACTTACAGCATACACTATTTATCCTATTATCTACTCCCAAGCCTTTATCCTTCTGGGATGGAGACTTCTTTGCTTTCCTGGTTATTGGGCTTGATCATTTAACAGATGGCTTGTAACTTTCAACTTAAGGTAAACCAAGATCCTCTAAACAAGTAGGCAGCACCTGCTACCAGAGAAGTCAGGAGATACATACCTCATGCTTAACTATCATTCTTTGATTAGTCCTAAATGCATCTCATTCAGAAAATGGACCATAATGTTTTTGTTTTCTTATTATTCATTACTCAGTTAATTTTCAGCTCTACAGAGGCAGATTAAAATTTGCCCTACACTGTCTTAGAAAACCTCATGAAGTTTATGAAACACTAATTAACCAGAAGAAACAACAAGATGGTACAAACATAATATTTTCTGTGGTTACACAAATCGTAGCAGAGGAAGTTGATATCTGATATCTTGATCAGATATTTGTTTCTCTGTCTGAAAACATTCAACAGAACCCCCACTGGCTCAAAAACACAAAACCTTCCTTGTTATTCAACAGATGACCAAATGCTTCAATAAAACAACAAATTTGCTCAACAGAGCTTCCAAATTGGCAAGGCCTATCAATGGCTCTCAGAGTCCAACAGTTAAAACCAGTCACAAACAGGTGCCAACTGTACAAAAAGAATTTAAAAACCAAATAAAAAGTGCTCCCCCAACCCAGAAGGCAATGGTACCAACAGGGAGAAACCTACCAAAGATAATACTTTATTGAGAGCCTGGCACAAAAGCCAAAACTCAATTTGCCCTCTGTAAGTTAAAAGCAACTGATGCTGGTTGAAGCAGGGAGAGAAGAAAGGTCCTTCAAATAAACTGAGTCCTGCCACTGCAGGAGAAGATAAAACCTCCTCACCAGGGTCAAACTCCTACAAGTGGCTGACATCCGAAATGTGTCTTCTGTCTCATGGCTTGATGAAATCACACCACATTCCTTCAGCATGAGGCTCTAGGGAAAAATTATGACTTGGGAATCACGGTTTCACTAGCCTGGTATTCAAATAGAATGTTGCAGAATCATTATTTAAAATGTCTTCATTCCTGCCAGGATGGTTCCAATCAATGAAGTACAGCAGAGATCAGCTAAATTTCAGATTATAAATCTTCATTTCTTAAGGCAGTGGTAGTGTTGGATTGCTGCACACCAATATCATTCTGATTATCTTGCTATTATTAAAGTCTCAGGATCCTGTGGGGCAAAAGAGTCATCTGGCTTTATCATTAAATGACATTGGTTATGCTGATGATATTGTACTGTGAATTTTCTTTTTAAACAAAGGAGGTGTATACAAATTTAGGACACTGTTGTGAGAATGATAGGAGGCAGTTATGGTGTTTATAAAAATACCTGAAATATGTGCCTTTCAATGTAAAATGTTTCAATTCTTACTATAAAAAAATAAGATTTCTTATAACCTAACAGAATGATGATGATTATGTAAATAGGGGTTATTAGCTCCCTCTGCCTAATGCATAAATAGAATGACTAACTAACAGTTTATCTAAGAATAAAATCCAATGAGTTCTGGATCTCACCTATAGTTGGTGACTAAATGAATTACTCACAGAGGCTCCCAGAAGTAAATGTACTTTGATACTTGACTAATGATGTAATTTACTCTAGATGAAATTAAGTAGGACTACTACAAAGATTTAGAAGGATAAGAAATTTGAAACTTTTAAGCGCACATTTCCAAATCTGTGTTAATTTTTTTATTGTTGCTATAGAAAGTTCCTGTCAATTTAGTAGCTGTCTTAGTTACTGTTCTGTTGCTGTGATAAACAGCAGGACCAAGGTAACTTATAAAATAAAGCATTTAATTGGGTGCTTACTTAGTATTTCAGAGTGCTATCTCATGATAATATGGTGTGCAATGTGACTGCAATCAGTCAGGTATGGTGCTGGAACAGTAGCTAAGATCTTGCATCTTATAGAGTTAGGTGCCTGCTGAAGGCTCTAAGAAAGTATCCCATTCTTTGTCCAGCTCTCCCAATTAACATAAAAATAAGAATCTACTGCTTCAATTAACTGTGCACCATACCATTTTGGAATACTATTATAATTTTCTCTTTATTTAAAACTTCATCGAGATATTAAGTGTGGCAGTTCACACATGTAATCCCAGCATCCCAGAGTCTGAAGCTTGAGATATAAGACCCTGTCAGGAAAAAAAGACACACCAAATGTTTTCATTGAGAAATTTTATATATCATTGTATGTAATATATTTTATGTATATACACATGGACATGTCTAAGAATGGCGGTGCTTTGTCATCCTTTCTTTCTGGATAGCCTAGTCACAATTCTCTGGCAGCAGTAATGACAAACTGGGATGGGAGGATAGGGAACCTTGTGCGCTGAAAGGGAGCTACAAGGGAAACCCAGGAAGAATGCAAAATCCCAATTTCTGAGTTTCTCTTCCTTTAGGGCAGGCAATCAAATATTATAGCTCAAGGAGAGACAGAGGAAAAAAAAACCCTACTGTTGTTAAAGTGTTTCACTCTTTCAGTATCTGCTGTTTGCTAAAAATAGCTGAAAGTCCAAAATTGGGGTGGTGGCAAGAATCTGTCTTAGCTCGAATGGTGGCAGCTGCTGTAGCTGCAGCAGCAAGGCCTGCCTCAAGGACAGCAGAGGTGGCTTTCTTGGTTTCCACCACACACATAGGTGCGGGTTCTGGTAGCCACAGCTTAGGGGCTAGTGGCGGAAATAGCTCACAAGGAAAGCATTTAAGGGCAGGTATCAGAGGGTCTGATGCTCCCCAAAGTTAAGACAGTTCTCAGTCCGTTTTGGTGAAATAGATGGTGACTTTTATTCATTGAATCATGGAAGAATATATAATTTGTAGTCAGTAGGGTATATTTGGGAGTGGGCTCAGGATTGTTCAGAATCTGATGCACTGTTTCCATGAGAAGAAACAACAGGGCGATCGCTTACAAGACCTTTTGCTTGTAACCAATGTTCAGATTGTTTACATGCCACCAGGACTGTCAGAAACAGGGAGAGAACTTTCATCCACACCTGCCGACCTCAGTTTTGTGGGTTCTGGGTTCTGGATTCACTCACTCTCACCTGGTTCATCAAGTCTCATGGAAGCATGTCCACAACCCCATGCTACATGGCAAACAGAGAAGGCATGGGTCCACAAGCTCCCACAATGCTTAAGTCTGGACAATACATCATCATCAATAAATTGTGTATGTTTTAATTTTTTTAATGTTTATAAACATTAAATACAAGAAAATAGCAAATATACATCCATTAAAATATTCCCTACAAGAGTTATTTAAATTGACTGACTGAAATAAAAATCTAGACATACCTTTTCCTGACTGTGGCTCTTCTATATAAAATTATTCTTCTACATATAACCAACTATCCTTATCTTCATTCTATATTTCCTATGATACTGTGAAATGAAAGAGATCATTTTACAATGAGCAAAGAAAATTTCAGCATGATAAATTTTATATAATCAGAATTTAGAGTACAGGAATTTCAATGTAAATACAAAGGGAAGACCATCAGGAAATTACACTTCCATTCATTTGGGTTTCTCAAAATTGGCTGCATATTATGGTAGTCTGTACAACCCACAGATTCAAAGACACAGGAACCTAGCATAACTATCCTGTGAAAAACTCCACCCCACAGTGAGTCATGGACCCTGTTACCTATTATTGGAACACCTTAACCTAGCTGGGCCTCCATATTAGGCCCCAGTACAAGAGGAAGTTCTTAGCCCTCAATGGACTGATTAACCTGGGGGGGGGTTATATGTATAAGTTCCCCTCATCTGAGGAGAAGGAGAGGATGGAGATGGGGAAGAGGAAAGGAGAATAGGACCAGGAGGGGAGGAGGGAGGGGACTGTGATCAAGATGTAACTTGAAAAAATAAATTAATTAGAAAAAAATTAGCTGTGTCTAATTCAATCTCTTATTAAGTTATATTTTCTTCTTTCATTGTAGATTCTTACTTTAGAGAACAGGAAGTTAAGGAACCATTCTAATGTGTTTAAGTGCTAGTTAAGACATGATATATAACTATTTTTATAAAGATGTGATCTCTAATCTATAAATACACAAAGAACTAGGAAAAACAATACAAAACATGGAACATTTTGGTGTGAGATCTTACTCTTCTTTCTGGTGTTGGTGTTTTGGGGAAGAAGTAGTTATTGAATCTTGAAAGGATCTGTTGGCCTTACAGTCACTGTTGATGGCTGAATTCTCAGCAGTATTAACAGAGATAAAGATGTAATATGTAAGAATTCAAATTGTCATATAACTCCTTCATTTATATATATGAGACAAGGTAACTATTATATTTAATATAGAATCAACAGCATCACTTAAGTCTTAAGTGGTAAGAGCAGAGTTCAATAAATGTTGTTTATTGACCAGACTATTCTTAACAATTCTACAATAAATCCTACTGATAGAAGCTTTCTAAAGAAAATTAACAATGCTAGTCTCTGTAACCCTCCAATATGAGAAGTGGCGATATATTGCATTGGATCCTCAGACATGCCAAAAACAAACAGTTATACTGAGCATGTAAGAGTCTTCAGGCCTGTAAATAGTAGACATTACATGATTTAAAAATAAAAGTAAAATCACTGTGTATAGAAGAAAATCTACTACAGGTCAGTAGGACTTTGTGCCTAAGTTGACAAAATTTGTATTGCTACTGCAAATTTCTAAGAGTATAGTTACTTTACTTCTTTCACTTTAAAAACATAATTAAAGAGTAAGTATTGGAAAACATGACCTCTATGGAAAATTAAACATAACGTGGTTTGTCTTCAGATTACAAAATAGCATGCCCTTTAAAAAATATCATAGTTTTTTCAAACATTGTAGAATTAGAAACATTATTATCTCTAGGGTGACCAGAATGGCATGCTTTTTTCCATGTTTATATATTTGTTGGTCTTCAAATTATATGACTGTTTTGAGCAGAAATGTTTATCCCCTGTTCTCAGACAGCACTGACCATTCTTGTTTCTTTCACATCCTCTAGGCTCTGCAGGAACTGCATTTATGACTTTAGTTTTCACTTCAAATACTTTTCAAACTAAATGAAAACTAACCTTTAAAATATAACAGTAGGAATAACTGACTAGGTTACTTTAATTAGCATACCCCCCAAAAGTAAAGTGACTACTTATTTTAATACAATAATAAGAGAAATGCTTATACTATTGGGGTTTGATTATCATTCTACCTACTAGTAAAGTTCAAATCATACCTTAATTTCAAATGTCTCTGAAGAGAATTTGAACCTTAAAAACACTAGATTCACAACAATTACATTTATTCTAATAAGAAATCTTTATGTAAAAAATAATGTAAATTTATTGGAGGACGGTCTTATACATTGGTTCTCAGAGGCTGATTTCAGTGCTCAGAGATCTGGGTACTGTCCTGTCTGAGCCATTCTCTGATTGGTTAATGAAAGTAGCTCAAGGCCATTTAGCTGGGCAGAGAGAGAATAGGAAGGTGGAATTTCCTGGGAAGAACTTAGGAACCCTGGGTTTACACAGAGGAAGCTTACTTCCTGCCAGGACTTGAGAGCAGAAATACTTATAGGAGTAAGCTCTGAAGGTACAGCAAGCTACATCCCAGATTGAGAATATTTGGTCAGGTTAGCTTAAATTACCTAATTGAGAGTCAGCTAAGGCCAAAACATTGAAACATTAAAAGGTCTTGATGTATTTAATTATTGCCTAGAAATAATAAAGGCAATACACAGCAGGCCTGTGGCGAACATCAAATTAAATGGACAGAAAATTGAAGAATTTCCTCTAAACTCAGGGACAAGACAAGGATGCCCACTTTCACCATATCTCTTCAATATAGTACTTGAAGTTCTTGCTAGAGCAATAAGACAACTAAAGGAGATCAAGGGGATAAACACTGGAAATGAAGAAGTCAAATTATCCCTATTTGCAGATGATATGACAGTATACATAAGCAACCCCAAAAATTCCACCAGAGAACTCTTACAGCTGATAAACACCTTCAGCAAAGTGGCTGGATACAACATTAATTCAAAAAAAAAAAAAAAAGAAGCCCTTCTTTATACAACAAACAAATGGGCTGAGAAAGAAAAAAGGGAAACAACCCCCTTCACAATAGCCACAAACAACATAAAATACCTGGGGATAACTCTAACCAAGCAAGTAAAAGACCTGTACAACAAGAACTTCAAGCCCTTGAAGAAAGAAATGGAAGAGGCCTTTAGAAGATGGAAAGATCTCCCATTCTCAAGGATAGGTAGGATCAACATAATAAAAATGGCCATCCTACAAAAAGCAATATATAGATTCAATGCAATTCCTATCAAAATACCAACGCATTTTTATAGCCTTGGAAAGAGTTATTCTCAATTTCATATGGAACAACAAAAAGCCCAGAATGGCTAAATCAATCCTGTACAATAAAAAAAAAATCTGGAGGTATCACCATCCCAGATTTCAAGCTGTACTACAGAGCAATAGTTGTAAAAACAGCATGGTATTGGTATAAAAATGAACCAGTAGATCAATGGAATCGAATTGAAGATCCAGAAATAGACCCACACACTATGGCCACCTAATTTTTGACAAAGAAGCCAAAACGGCACAATGGAAGAAGGACAGCATCTTCAACAAATGGTGCTGGTCCAACTGGATGTCCACTTGTAAAAAAATGAAATTAGACCCATACTTATCACCTTGTACAAAATTTAAGTCCAAATGGATCAAAGAATTTAACATAAGGCCGGTCACACTAAATCTACTAGAAGAAAAAGTGGGAGAAACCCTCGAACTAATTGGCACAGGCGACAACTTCCTGAACAGAACACCAACAGCTCAGGACTTGAGATCAACAATCAATAAATGGGACCTCATGGAACTGAAAAGTTTCTGTAAGGCAAAGACACTGTCATTCGAACAAAATGGCAGCCTACAGACTGGGAGAAAATCTTCACCAACCCCACATCTGACAGAGGGCTAACATCCAAAATCTACAAAGAACTCAAGAAATTAAATGCCAAGAAACCAAAGAATCCGCCGGGTGGTGGTGGCACACGCCTTTAATCCCAGAACTTGGGAGGCAGAGGCAGGTGGATCTCTGTGAGTTCAAGGCCAGCCTGGTCTACAAAGCGAGTCCAGGACAGCCCGGGACTATATAGAGAAACCCTGTCTCGAAAAACCAAAAAAAAAAAAAAAAAAAAAGAAACCAAAGAATCCAATCAAAAAATGGGGGAGAGCTAAATAGAGAATTCACAAAGGAAGAATCCCTAATGGCTGAGAGACACTTGAAGAAATGCTCAACATCCTTAATCATCAGAGAAATGCAACTCAAGAGGACTCTGAGATTCCATCTCAAACCTGTCAGAATGGCTGAGATCAAAAACTCAAATGACTATGAGACTCTAGCTGTCTATTCTTCAACCACCTCAGAGACCTGAGAGGGATAAATATATCTGCTTATATAGGAAGTGCAGGGCCTGCAGCTTCCAAAACTAAGAAAGGACATACCAATGACTGCCTGGACAGTTCCCATTTTCTCTCCATACATTCCTGCATCAGTCTTCAGCCTTTGGGTCCTGTTTCTCTGACAGACATTTGTTGTAGAGCAGGGATTATGAAGGACTTACCTACCCTGTCTTGGCAGAGTTAGGCTGTCGACTTCCCTGCTACCAAGTTTTGTCCTTTTTGGACAGCAGTCTGTCTGCAGTTGGCGCAAGGGGTTTTTTCATGCCAAAAGATAGGCTTGCCACTAAATCAACCATCATACAGTGGAGGTTCTTCGATGCTCATCTTTTACTTGGAGTAGAATAGGGGGTGCTGTCAGGCGCTGATATGTCTCGATATCAATAAAAAAAGAAAAGAAAATCTTAATTTAAGATAACATCTTTGAATGCCATATTCTGCAGATCTCTTGGGGTGTTTGAAGATGCCCTATCCATCTCTTGTATTTAGATAAGCAAATGTTGCTTGTCTCTTAACAACTTGATTACTGGGTAGTTTAGAGAATATCTGTGATAGACTGTCATAGTAGCTAACAAAGTGACATGTTTGCTTGACTAGGAGTTTGCTTTACTTTACTATCCTAGACCATTTTAGACGGTTGGTATCAAGAGGCCAGAGCTTCACATTTTATTTTTAAGTATCTCTAGGTATGATACCATTAGGAAGCGTTACCTTTAATTTTGTATCAATATACAAAGATCTACTCAATTGTGGTTAAATATACTCTTAATTATGTATCGATATACAAAGATCAATGCCTATGTAGCCCAATGCAATCTTAATATTACAAGGGTCAATACCATTGTGGCCAACTATAATCTTAATTTTGTATCAATATACAAAGATCAATACCGATGTAATCCAATACAATCTTATTTTTGCACAATAAACAATGGTCAATACCACTATAGCCAAATAAACTACTAATTTTGTGTCAATATACAAAGGTATAAGGGCATATTCAATAATCTGCCCCTTCTTCTTGGACCTTCCTGTGCTATGTCTATATCTCATTTTTCTCAAGTCTATGCACTCCTACATAGGAGAGGAAGTAGGATACAGAAAAGGAAAAGTAGGAAGTCCCTGGGGCTAACCTCCAAAACCCATTAAACAGGACCATTTATGAGCTTGTAATCTATTCCCTTAAATATCGGAGTTTTCAGTTATCCTTCAAATAACCAAAAAGAAGGGCAGAGAAACACCTTCCCCACCCTCTGGGCATGGGACATCGCTCTCTCAAAGTGACTTCCGGCTGATTTGGGTCGTAGTAGACCTGTTTGTGGCCCGAACTCAAATGGAAAAAATTGTTAAAAATGTTAGTACAATCCTTTTATGTTCAGTCCTTCTGTTCTCAGCTGTTTAGATGACCTAAGGGGTTTGTAGGCAGAAGCTGATCTTGCAGGCTTCACTGAGGTTCCGGCCGGGGCATTGTGTAGAGCTGAACGGTCCCAGCGACATTGGATTGCCATGGTTGCAGGCCCCCCATGGAGACAGCTATTGAGGAAGTCTGCCAGGCAGAATCAACTGGGTTACTCGTCCTCCTTGGTGCCTGATTCTGCTCTCTGCTGAGGTTTCCGCTGTCAAGCCGTCCCCGGGTTCCCCTAATGGACGCTTAAATTTTGAGTTGTTTAGGAATCAAGAGGGTGTTATAGATCTAAGAAGATACTCTTTTTTTACATATAAATACTTTATTTTTTTTTCTTCAAGTTACATCTCAGTCACAAACCCCTCCCTATCCCGCCCTTCCACCCTCTTCCCCCCAGTAGTTTACCCTTTCAGTCCAACAGATGGTTCCTTCTCTCATAACAGTAAGTATTATACAAAACAATAAATATAAATATGCCAAATTTATGAGAGTTAAATGGCCCAGTATACCTTCCCAATGTCCAGTTTATACATATTTGGCCCATGACTTTAACATTCTACTATCTAACCATCTCCATGAGTTTAAAGGTCTATATGTGACTCAACATTCATATTAACTTGCAACACACTTTTGAGAGTATCTTCTTAGATCTATAACACCCTCTTGATTCCTAAACAACTCAAAATTTAACTATGAGACTCTAGTTGTCTATTCTTCAACCACCTCAGAGACCTGAGAGGGTTAAATATATCTGCTTATATAGGAAGTGCAATGCCTGCAGCTTCCAAAACTAAGAAAGGACATACCAATGACTGCCTGGACAGTTCCCATTTTCTCTCCATACATTCCTGCATCAGTCTTCAGCCTTTGGGTCCTGTTTCTCTGACAGACATTTGATGTAGAGCAGGGATTATGAAGGACTTACCTACCCTGTCTTGGCAGAATTAGGCTGTCGACTTCCCTGCTACCAAGTTTTGTCCTTTTTGGACAGCAGTCTGTCTGCAGTTGGTGCAAGGGGTTTTTTCATGCCAAGAGATAGGCTTGCCACTAATCAACCATCTTACAGTGGAGGTTCTTCGATGCTTATCTTCTACTTGGAGTAGAATAGGGGGTGTTGTCAGGCGCTGATATGTCTCGATATCAAAAAAAAAAAGAAAATCTTGATTTAAGATAACATCTTTGAATGCCATATTCTGCAGATCTCTTGGGGTGTTTGAAGATGCCCTATCCATCTCTTGTATTTAGATAAGCAAATGTTGCTTGTCTCTTATCAACTTGGTTACTGGGTAGTTTAGAGAATATCTGTGATAGACTGTCATAGTAGCTAACAAAGTGACATGTTTGCATGACTAGGAGTTTGTTTTACTTAACTATCCTAGACCGTTTTAGACGGTTGGTATCAAGAGGCCAGAGCTTCACATTTTATTTTTAAGTATCACTAGGTATGATACCATTAGGAAGCGTTACCTTTAATTTTGTATCAATATACAAATATCTATTCAATTGTGGTTAAATATACTCTTAATTATGTATCAATATACAAAGATCAATGCCTATGTAGCCCAATACAATCTTAATATTACGTCCATATACAAGGGTCAATACCATTGTGGCCAACTGTAATCTTAATATAGTCAATACCACTTAAGCCTAATAAACTACTAATTTTGTTTAATGCAATTCCTATCAAAATACCAACACAATTCTTTATAGACCCGGAAAAAGCTATTCTCAACTTCATATGGAACAACAAAAAGCCCAGAATAGCTAAATCAATCCTGTACAATGAAAAAACATCTGGAGATATCACCATCCCAGATTTCAAGCTGTACTACAGAGCAACAGTAATAAAAACAGCATGGTACTGGTATAGAAACAGACCAGTGGATCAATGGAATCGAATTGAAGACCCAAACATGGACCCAAACACCTATGGCCAACTAATCTTTGACAAAGAAGCCAAAACCACACAATGGAAGAAGGACAGCATCTTCAACAAATGGTGCTGGTCCAACTGGATATCCACTTGCAAAAGAATGAAATTAGACCCATACCTATCACCTTGTACCAAACTTAAATCCAAGTGGATCAAAGACCTTAACATAAAGCCGGCCACACTAAATATACTAGTAGAAAAAGTGGGAGAAACCCTCGAACTCATTGGCACAGGTGACAACTTCCTGAACAGAACACCAACAGCTCAGGACCTGAGATCAACAATCAATAAATGGGACCTCATGAAACTGAAAAGCTTTTGTAAGGCAAAGGACAGTGTCATTCGAACAAAACGGCAATCAACAGACTGGGAGAAAATCTTCACCAACCCCACATCTGACAGTGGGCTATTATCTAAAATCTACAAAGAACTCAAGAAACTAAATGCCAAGAAACCAAATAATCCAATCAAAACATGGGAGATGAAGCTAAATAGAGAATTCACAAAGGAGGAATCCCTAAGGGCTGAGAAACACCTGAAGAAATGTTCAACATCCTTAATCATCAGAGAAATGCAACTCAAGATGACCCTGAGATTCCACCTAATACCTGTTAGAATGGCTAACATAAAGAGCTCAAATGATAGCGCATGCTGGTGAGGGTGTGGAGAAAGGGGAACCCTACTCCATTGCTGGTGGGAGTGCAGGCTTGTGCAACCACTATGGAGGTCTGTCTGGCGATATCTTAGAAATCTAGGAATAACCTTGCCTCAGGACCCAGCCATACCACTTCTGGGTATACACCCAAAGGACCTCTCACGGAGACATAGGGAAGTCTCCTCATCTATGTTCATAGCAGCCTTATTTGTAATAGCTAGAAATTGGAAACAACCCAGATGACCCTCAACTGAAGAATGGATTAAAAAATTGTGGTACATCTATACAATGGAATATTACTCAGCTATAAGAAACAATGAAATCATGCAATTTGCAAGCAAATGGATGGATCTAGAGAAGCTCATCCTGAGTGAGCTAACCCAGTCTCAGAAGGATGCACATAGCATCTATTCACTTATAGTAGGATTTTAGCTATATCGTAAAGGATATCTGTACTACAACCAACACACCAAAAGGAACATGGACATAATTTTTTTTTTATCTTTTTCTTTTTCCTTCTTTTTTCCTTTTTTCTTTTTCCTTTTCCGTTCTCTTTTTCCTCTCTTTTTTTGTTGATATTCTTTGTTTTTGTGGGTTTGTGTGTTTGTTGGTCTTTTTTTTAGTATTCCCCCAGTAGCAAGGAGACACCTTCACTGGCAGTACTGCCTTGTAGGCCCCCGGTGAATGAAGAGGCTCTTGGCCCTCATATGACTCCTGATCTGTGGTGAGAGACTATTAGGCAGGGACACTCCACCCCAGAGGAACAAGACGGAAGGGTCAGGGGGTAGAGCATGGGAGGGTGGGGCTGGGAAGCGGGAAAAGAGGACAATATGATAAGGATGTAACCTGAAGCAACAAACAAATAAATTTATTAATTAAAAAAAGGGGGGCAGGTGGCAGGGCTGAAACACTGTGAATGGAATAGAGGATACAGCCATTCGGCCTGGTTATGCAGACTTCCAGGTGTCAAGAAGACGTGGAGCTAAGGTAAAATACAAGAGAATTGTGGTGTTGGCCTATGCCTTTGACTTGAGCGGAGACATTGGGAACACCGTAGAGTTGGTGGTCTTATGTATTCTGGAGTCATACGGAGCGGGGTGGTGAGGGTGCATACTCTTGGTCCCACCATTCAAGAAGAGTACACCCTTGGTCCCAGCTCCCAGCACACTGGAGACAGAAACGGGCAGATCCCGGAGCTCAGGGTCAGCCTGATGCAGGGCAAACTCTAAATAGAGAAAGACTTCGATCCAGGAGTGGTGGAACACATCTTTGATCCCTTCAGATGGGAAACACAGGTCTCTGATCCCAATAATTAGAGTTCAGAGACACACACATGGGATTTGGAGGGACCTAGGTTTGGAGGCTACTTACAAAAGGCCTTCTCGATGCAGTCAGATTGTCCTTTGGGATCTCAAAATATATACACTGGAGCTGGTTTAGCTCCAAGGTGACAAAATGATTTCTTCTTTAATGTCGGGAGCCGCAATCGCCATTACAAGATGGCGCCGGCTTCCTGCTTCCTGGTTCTTCACGGAAGTGCTGTGCCGGTGTGCGCATGCGCAAGGCGCGTTTCTTGGCACTGCGATCTCATGCTAATTAGGTGATTCCGTATGAGCCAATGAGGGTTCGACAAGTCTCCCTATGTGCTATATAAGCAGCCGCTTGCCGGAGCTCGGGGTCCCTGTCCACCATGCTATCTAAAAGAGCTGTTCAATAAATGCTGTCAGAAGAATCCTGATGTGTGGCGCTTTCCTTATCGGCGAGGCGGGCGCCGCATCTGGTGCCGAAACCCGGGAACGAGGCCGAACGTCTCGGGAGCTCCGGTCCAGCTACGAGGGATCCTGTAAGCTCGACAGAGGATTCAGAACTGACGGCGGAGGAAGTCTAGATGCTTTTCTGCAAGGTATGGAGAATCCCATTTGGCTGGCTCTTGTTCTTCCTGTTTGGGCGGTAGTGGTCATTACGTGTTGTTTTTGTCTTAATTGCCATCAACAAGGGAAGGAGTGTACCTGTCCTCCCTGTTTACCGGAACCGTAAGCCACAGGTAGATAACTGTGCAGGTTCGCCTTGTCCTGTAAATAAAGGACTATGGGCACTCAACAGATGAAGCCGCTCCTTTCAGCAATGCGGGCGTTGTTGAAGGAACGCGGACTAAAAGTTCCTGAAAGAGTTCTAGGGAGGCTTAGACCAGGAACGTGGCCACTGTATAAAATGATTAGAGCTTGTATTGACGACTCTAGATGTCAAAAACAGGTTCGGGAAGGACAGAGAGCATTAGCAGATCATCAGGATAGCCTATCAGAAGCAGAAAAGGAAAAGAGCGCTAAGATTAAAATTAAAAAGAGAATAAACAGAAGTAAAGAAATGACAAAAGAAAAGGAATTGTATCCTGTCTTTGAAGAGCTTAAGAATTTAAAGGTTGGAGACTCGTCCTCAGAGGAGACCTCTACAGAGGGTGAGGAAGAGAAAGAGGATTCAACATCTTCCTCGTCAGAGGAGGGTGTATTGGATTCAGATGATCAAGCTGAGTTAAAAGAAGAGACAGCTCGTTATGAGGCTGAGTGGTATCGGCCTGACCCATATGCTCCAGGGTCAGTTCTGTCTGCCCCACCATTAATAGAAGTAGTAAAAAAGAAGAAAAAACCGTGAAATTAAACTTCCTGGACTTTGTCTTACCTCTGTCCAATATAAAAATTTTATTAAAGCAGCTAACTTGTCTAAGATTTTATCTCAACAGTTGCAACAAAATTGGACTGCGGAATTTGAACAGACCTTAAGGGAATTGCGAACTACTATCATTCAAATTAACTCCACACAGCTGGATCTGTCCCTAACAAAAGGATTGGCTTCCTGGCTTCAGTCGGCTTTCTCCTACTTTAAGGAATGGGTGGGAGTCGGGTTATTCGGCTGCTTTTTAGCGGGGGGAATGTTGATTACCCTCTGGTTGCTCTGCAAATTTAAAAAACAACACAGTAGAGATAAGGTGCTAATCACTCAGGCCTTACTTGCCGTGGAACTTGGAACTTCTCCTAGAGTTTGGTTAAATATGCTAAAACAATGAGACACTGTCATCATAAATTTGTCCTGAGGGCTCGTGTTCCCATTGCACCAGGCATTCTGATGACAGTCCTGTGTGCCTCCCAGGGCTCGTGTTCCCATTGCACGGGAATTCAGGCACACAGGGTCTCTAGTCCATTTAACTACCTTGATCGCTTCACTGGTAGAACGGTGGGCTTGATCAGTGACAAAGTGGACTGTTGTGTTTTGCTATTTAATAAAGAAGGAGGAGATGTCGGGAGCCGCAATCGCCATTACAAGATGGCGCCGGCTTCCTGCTTCCTGGTTCTTCACGGAGGTGCTGTGCCAGTGTGCGCATGCGCAAGGCGCGGTTCTTGGCACTGCAATCTCATGCTAATTAGGTGATTCCGTATGAGCCAATGAGGGTTCGACAAGTCTCCCTATGTGCTATATAAGCAGCCACTTGCCGGAGCTCGGGGTCCCTCTCCACCATGCTATCTAAAAGAGCTGTTCAATAAATGCTGTCAGAAGAATCCTGATGTGTGGCGCTTTCCTTATCGGCGAGGCGGGCGCGGCACTTTAACCCGGATTGAAAGATAACGCTTTGTATGTTGTCGGAAGACCAAATTTGCTTCAGGAGAAGTACTACCTAGCCCCCCCCCAAAAAAAAACAGAGAGAGGGCAATTGTCCCAGGTTTGGGATTGGGGCAGGGCTCTGTTCTTATCTTTCCAGGAGAACTGAAGCATCCAGTAGGGAAGCCTGGGGACTGCTGGACAGCGGAAACCTCAGCAGAGAGCAGAATCAGGCACCAAGGAGGACGAGTGACCCAGTTGATTCTGCCTGACAGACTTCCTCAATAGCTGTCTCCATCGGGGGGCCTGCAACCACCACAGGCAATCCAATGTCGCTGGGACCGTTCAGCTCTACACAATGCCCCGGCCGGAACCTCAGTGAAGCCTGCAAGATCAGCTTCTACCTACAAACCCCTTAGGTCATCTAAACAGCTGAGAACAGAAGGACTGAAAATAAAAGGATTGTACTAACATTTTTAACCATTTTTTCCATTTGAGTTCGGGTCCCAAACAGGTCTACTATGACCCAAATCAGCAGGAAGTCACTTTAAGAGAGCGACGTCCCATGCCCAGAGGGTGGGGAAGGTGTTTCTCTGCCCTTCTTTTTGGTTATTTGAAGGATAACTGAAAACTCCGATATTTAAGGGAAGAGATTACAAGCTGATAAATGGTCCTGTTTAATGGGTTTTGGAGGTTAGCCCCAGGGACTTCCTACTTTTCCTTTTCTATACCCTTCTTCCTCTCCTATGTAGGAGTGCATAGGCTTGAGAAAAATGAGATATAGACATAGCATAGGAAGGTCCAAGAAGAAGGGGCAGATTATTGAATATGCCCTTATACCTTTGTATATTGATACAAAAGAAGACACTCTTAAAAGTGTGTTGCAAGTTAGTATGAATGTTGAATCAGATATAAACCTTTAAACTCATGGAGTTGGTTAGATAGTAGAATGTTAAAGTCAGGGGCCAAATATGTATAAACTGGACATTGGGAAGGTATACTGGGCCATTTAATGCTCATAAATGTGGCATATTTATATCTGTTGTTTTGTATAATACTTACTGTTATAAGAGAAGGAACCATCTGTTGGACTGAAAGGGGAAACTTCTGGGGGGAAGAGGGTGGAAGGGCGGGATAGGAAGGGGGAATAGGGAGGGGTTTGTGACTGAGATGTAACTTGAAGAAAAAAAATAAAGTATTAAAAAAAAAAACCTCAAATGACAGCACATGCTGGCCAGGGTGTGGAGAAAGGTGTACCCTACTCCATTACTGGTGGGAATGCAGGCTTGTGAAACCACTGTGGAGGTCAGTCTGGCGATATCTTAGAAAACTTGCAATAGCTCTGCCTCAGGACCCAGCCATACCACTTCTGGGTATACACCCAAATGCCTCTTCATGGAATCATAAGGAAGATTCCTCATCTATGTTTATAGCAGCCTTATTTGTAATAGCTAGAAACTGGAAACATCCCAGATGTCCCTCAGCCGAAGAATGGGTTAAAAAACTGTGATACATCTACACAATGGAATACTATTCAGCTATCAGGAACAATGAAATTATGCAATTTTCAGCCAAATGGATGGAACTAGAAAAGCTCATCCTGGGTGAGCTAACCCAGACTCAGAAGGACGCATATGGCATCTATTCACTTATAGTAGGATTTTAGCTATATAGTAGAAGGTATCAATACTACAACTAACACACCAAAGGGAACATGGACATAGACTTTTTATTTTTAATTTTTATTATTTATTTTTATGTATTTTTTATATTTTTTTCTATTTTTTAGTCTTTTTTATCTATTGTCTGCTTATTGGTTTGTTTGTTTAGTAGTTCTCTCTCCTGGGCAACAAGACAGTTTTCACTGATGGTACTGCTTCGTAGACCACCAATGAATGAGGAGGCTCTTGGCCTTCATACCACCTCTCAACTGAGACGAGGGTCTATTATATAAGGACACCTCACGCCAGAGAAATGGGATGGAAGGGTTAGGAGGTAGAGAAAAAAATGAAATGTGATGTTTCGGCCTTTTACTACTAATTGTCATAAACTGTTTAGGATAATTAAGAAATGCAAACTAATGGTTATGCAAGCCGGTCATTCTGTTAGGTACTATGACAGCCTATTATAGTTACTTTCTAAGCTAATCAGAAATAAACCTGCTACGAGACAAGCAACATCTGCTTACCCTCTTATAAGAGATAGATAGGGCCTCTTCAAAAACCTCAAGAGATCTGCAGAATTTGGCATTCAAAGGTGTTTTCGTAACTTTAGATTTTTATATATCAAGACATATCAACTCCTGACAGCACCCCCTATCTCCTCCAAGTAGAAGATGAGCATCGAAGAATCTCCAGTGGGAGATGATTGAATTAGTCGCAAGCCTATCTCTTGGTAGGAAAAGCCCCTTGCTCTAACTGTAGACAGAATGCTGTCCAAAAAGGACAAAACCTGGAAGCAGGTAAGTTGACAGCCCAGCTCTGCCAAGACAGGGTAGGTAAGTCCTTCATAACCCCTGCCCTACAGTCAATGTCTGTCAGAGAAACAGGACCAAATGACTGAAGATCGATTCTATAATGTATGGAGAGAAAATGGGAACTGTCTGTCCAGGCAGCCACTGGTATGTCATTTCTTAGTTTTGGAAGCTGCAGACCCTGGACTTCCTATAAAATCAGATATATTTATCCCTCTTAGGTCTCTGAGGTGGTTGAAGAACAGATAGCCAGAGTCTCATAATTAAATTTTGAGTTGTTTAGGAGTCAAGAGAGTGTTATAGATCTAAGAAGATACTTTTAAAATTGTGTTACAAGTTAGTATGAATGTTGAGTCAGATATAGAACTTTAAACTCATGGAGATGGTTAGATAGTAGAATGTTAAAGTCAGGTACCAAATACATATGGACTGGTCACTGGGAATGTGTGCTAAGCCATTTAACCCTCATAACTGTGGCCTAATTACCTCTGTTGTTTTGTATTGTATTTATTATTATAAGAGAAACTGCCAATTTTGGACTGAAAGGGGAAACTGTAGGGGGAAATAAGATATACCTTAAACTTAAAAGAAAAAAAAAAGGAAGAGGATGGGGGGTTGAGGGTGAGAGGGTGGGACTGGAGAGGGAATAGGGAGGGGACTGCGATTGAGATGTAACTTGAAGAAATAAAAAATAAAGGAAAAAATAAACTAAAAAAAAGCAAAAAAAAGAAAATGTATATTTCTAACTTTATATCTGAAGAAAGTGTTTTTATTTATTCAATGGTAAAATATGCAGTCAAGATGATATCAAGAAAGAGGGAATCTATGAACCTTGAAAATCTGCCTTAAGGACAAGGAATATCACACATGGTTGTGTATTAGCTACTATTAGCATCTTGTACTGAGTTATTCAAAGAGTTTAAATAGGCAAGAAAAGATTTTCCTTCTTTTCAAACAAACACAAGTATAAAATGAATATGGAAATAAAGAAAACCAAGGAGGTGCAAAAGCAACCAGTTACTTCTGGGAACCAGTGAAATGATACATAAGTGGAGAAAATTTGGTGATAAACAGCCAAAAACACTCCAAAGTCAAGTGCCTTCATCCTGAGATAAACACAGTCTGGCCAACACTTATATGTGCTTCTGATGAATAATTCTGATGTGATGTATATGTTCAGATTAGGTATGTTATAGTCTGAAGCATCCTCTAATATACCTTAGACAACTAAGAGAAAATATGACTTACACAGCCTTTGAGCTACAACTCATAACAGACATTAACTATGCATGAGTATCTTGAGAAATCTTTAAACAAAAACCAATATCTTAGTTCCTTCTGTGATGGCTTAACGCAATGTCTGAGAGTGGGTCCTTTGTAAAAAAAAAAAAAAAAAAAAAAGAGAGAGAGAAAATTATTGACTTGTCATTTTGAGATGGGAAGGAAGCTTTTGATCAAGGTCCTGAATCTGAGCCTAACGTCTGTTTGCTGCACCCAGGCAAAGTACAAGATTGTTCAAGGGTGTGTGTGTGTATGTGTGTGTGTGTGTGTGTGTGTGTGTGTGTGTGTGTGTGTGTGTGTGTAGGAGGGTGAAGCAAATGAGACTGAAATCTTTTTCATATTGTTATGCTTCTATCATAAGGATGAAGTTCATCCATATGCTGTAGAAGGGGCTATTTCAAGATTTCCATGATATGATATCCAAGTTGTCTTGAACAAAGAATTAAAAAGACACAGGGAAATAGTAATAGAAATATGAGTTTGTTAGAACTGAAAAGGAAGGTATAAGTACATTTACAAATGTGAACGTGAACAAGCTGTTGCTGAACATCTCAGTTGTTCAGCAGATGGTTTTTTTTATTACACTAGGAAGGGAGTAGTTCTCTGAGGGTTGAACCTTTACTTGGCTCTCATAGGTGATTGATTTTCATTGTTTGTTAAAAGTTTTGCACAATCCTTGAGGCAGTCTGGGGCTAACCAAGGAATTTTTAAAAATCTGGTTACTGTGTCCTACAGTTAATTTTCCAGTGACCCAGTCATATGTGTCTGACCCTCCCTTCTTTCCTCGCATTGACTCCGCCTTCATAGTGTACTTGCTCATTAAACCCCATCTCCCAACACTGTTGTTTTGGGAATTACATTTCCAGTGTAGGATTTTTGAAGGACGTATTCAAATCATACCTGCAATGACTCACTTGGTTTTTATTTTATTTGCCAATTCTGCAAATATAATGTCAAGACCTTTAGGGCAAAGCTTAGAAAGACTTTTGTATTTTTTATATTTTTGTTTGATAAGGCAATGATCAGGTTTGCCACTCTATTTTAAGGTCTATCAAGTTGCACCTGAATACTCATACAAAATCAGGCAATTTTTAACTGAAGAATTTAACATTAATTTCTGTAGGATGACAGATTCTATAATGGAAAGTTGGAGCATTAAAAAATGTTTAAAATCCATTGTTAAGGAAATCTTTTCTTTTTTTTTTTTAATACTTTATTTTTTTTTCTTCAAGTTACATCTCAGTAACAAACCCCTCCCTATTCCCCCTTCCTATCCCGCCCTTCCACCCTCTTCCCCCCAGAAGTTTCCCCTTTCAGTCCAACAGATGGTTCCTTCTCTTATAACAGTAAGTATTATACAAAACAACAGATATAAATATGCCACATTTATGAGCATTAAATGGCCCAGTATACCTTCCCAATGTCCAGTTTATACATATTTGGCCCCTGACTTTAACATTCTACTATCTAACCAACTCCATGAGTTTAAAGGTTTATATCTGATTCAACATTCATACTAACTTGCAACACACTTTTAAGAGTGTCTTCTTTTGTATCAATATACAAAGGTATAAGGGCATATTCAATAATCTGCCCCTTCTTCTTGGACCTTCCTATGCTATGTCTATATCTCATTTTTCTCAAGCCTATGCACTCCTACATAGGAGAGGAAGAAGGGTATAGAAAAGGAAAAGTAGGAAGTCCCTGGGGCTAACCTCCAAAACCCATTAAACAGGACCATTTATCAGCTTGTAATCTCTTCCCTTAAATATCGGAGTTTTCAGTTATCCTTCAAATAACCAAAAAGAAGGGCAGAGAAACACCTTCCCCACCCTCTGGGCATGGGACGTCGCTCTCTTAAAGTGACTTCCTGCTGATTTGGGTCATAGTAGACCTGTTTGGGACCCGAACTCAAATGGAAAAAATGGTTAAAAATGTTAGTACAATCCTTTTATTTTCAGTCCTTCTGTTCTCAGCTGTTTAGATGACCTAAGGGGTTTGTAGGTAGAAGCTGATCTTGCAGGCTTCACTGAGGTTCCGGCCGGGGCATTGTGTAGAGCTGAACGGTCCCAGCGACATTGGATTGCCTGTGGTGGTTGCAGGCCCCCGATGGAGACAGCTATTGAGGAAGTCTGTCAGGCAGAATCAACTGGGTCACTCGTCCTCCTTGGTGCCTGATTCTGCTCTCTGCTGAGGTTTCCGCTGTCCAGCAGTCCCCAGGCTTCCCTACTGGATGCTTCAGTTCTCCTGGAAAGATAAGAACAGAGCCCTGCCCCAATCCCAAACCTGGGACAATTGCCCTCTCTCTGTTTTTTTTTGGGGGGGGGCTAGGTAGTACTTCTCCTGAAGCAAATTTGGTCTTCCGACAACATACAAAGCGTTATCTTTCAATCCGGGTTAAAGTGCCGCGCCCGCCTCGCCGATAAGGAAAGCGCCACACATCAGGATTCTTCTGACAGCATTTATTGAACAGCTCTTTTAGATAGCATGGTGGAGAGGGACCCCGAGCTCCGGCAAGTGGCTGCTTATATAGCACATAGGGAGACTTGTCGAACCCTCATTGGCTCATACGGAATCACCTAATTAGCATGAGATTGCAGTGCCAAGAACCGCGCCTTGCGCATGCGCACACTGGCACAGCACCTCCGTGAAGAACCAGGAAGCAGGAAGCCGGCGCCATCTTGTAATGGCGATTGCGGCTCCCGACATCTCCTCCTTCTTTATTAAATAGCAAAACACAACAGTCCACTTTGTCACTGATCAAGCCCACCGTTCTACCAGTGAAGCGATCAAGGTAGTTAAATGGACTAGAGACCCTGTGTGCCTGAATTCCCGTGCAATGGGAACACGAGCCCTGGGAGGCACACAGGACTGTCATCAGAATGCCTGGTGCAATGGGAACACGAGCCCTCAGGACAAATTTATGATGACAGTGTCTCATTGTTTTAGCATATTTAACCAAACTCTAGGAGAAGTTCCAAGTTCCACGGCAAGTAAGGCCTGAGTGATTAGCACCTTATCTCTACTGTGTTGTTTTTTAAATTTGCAGAGCAACCAGAGGGTAATCAACATTCCCCCCGCTAAAAAGCAGCCGAATAACCCGACTCCCACCCATTCCTTAAAGTAGGAGAAAGCCGACTGAAGCCAGGAAGCCAATCCTTTTGTTAGGGACAGATCCAGCTGTGTGGAGTTAATTTGAATGATAGTAGTTCGCAATTCCCTTAAGGTCTGTTCAAATTCCGCAGTCCAATTTTGTTGCAACTGTTGAGATAAAATCTTAGACAAGTTAGCTGCTTTAATAAAATTTTTATATTGGACAGAGGTAAGACAAAGTCCAGGAAGTTTAATTTCACGGTTTTTTCTTCTTTTTTACTACTTCTATTAATGGTGGGGCAGACAGAACTGACCCTGGAGCATATGGGTCAGGCCGATACCACTCAGCCTCATAACGAGCTGTCTCTTCTTTTAACTCAGCTTGATCATCTGAATCCAATACACCCTCCTCTGACGAGGAAGATGTTGAATCCTCTTTCTCTTCCTCACCCTCTGTAGAGGTCTCCTCTGAGGACGAGTCTCCAACCTTTAAATTCTTAAGCTCTTCAAAGACAGGATACAATTCCTTTTCTTTTGTCATTTCTTTACTTCTGTTTATTCTCTTTTTAATTTTAATCTTAGCGCTCTTTTCCTTTTCTGCTTCTGATAGGCTATCCTGATGATCTGCTAATGCTCTCTGTCCTTCCCGAACCTGTTTTTGACATCTAGAGTCGTCAATACAAGCTCTAATCATTTTATACAGTGGCCACGTTCCTGGTCTAAGCCTCCCTAGAACTCTTTCAGGAACTTTTAGTCCGCGTTCCTTCAACAACGCCCGCATTGCTGAAAGGAGCGGCTTCATCTGTTGAGTGCCCATAGTCCTTTATTTACAGGACAAGGCGAACCTGCACAGTTATCTACCTGTGGCTTACGGTTCCGGTAAACAGGGAGGACAGGTACACTCCTTCCCTTGTTGATGGCAATTAAGACAAAAACAACACGTAATGACCACTACCGCCCAAACAGGAAGAACAAGAGCCAGCCAAATGGGATTCTCCATACCTTGCAGAAAAGCATCTAGACTTCCTCCGCCGTCAGTTCTGAATCCTCTGTCGAGCTTACAGGATCCCTCGTAGCTGGACCGGAGCTCCCGAGACGTTCGGCCTCGTTCCCGGGTTTCGGCACCAGATGCGGCGCCCGCCTCGACGATAAGGAAAGCGCCACACATCAGGATTCTT
The DNA here is from genome assembly GCA_907164525.1 of Lophiomys imhausi. Lineage (NCBI taxonomy): Eukaryota > Metazoa > Chordata > Mammalia > Rodentia > Muridae > Lophiomys > Lophiomys imhausi. The sequence goes on along the minus strand of CAJQZJ010031962.1, from coordinate 10,126,562 downwards.
CTGACAGCATTTATTGAACAGCTCTTTTAGATAGCATGGTGGACAGGGACCCCGAGCTCCGGCAAGCGGCTGCTTATATAGCACATAGGGAGACTTGTCGAACCCTCATTGGCTCATACGGAATCACCTAATTAGCATGAGATCGCAGTGCCAAGAAACGCGCCTTGCGCATGCGCACACCGGCACAGCACTTCCGTGAAGAACCAGGAAGCAGGAAGCCGGCGCCATCTTGTAATGGCGATTGCGGCTCCCGACATTAAAGAAGAAATCATTTTGTCACCTTGGAGCTAAACCAGCTCCAGTGTATATATTTTGAGATCCCAAAGGACAATCTGACTGCATCGAGAAGGCCTTTTGTAAGTAGCCTCCAAACCTAGGTCCCTCCAAATCCCATGTGTGTGTCTCTGAACTCTAATTATTGGGATCAGAGACCTGTGTTTCCCATCTGAAGGGATCAAAGATGTGTTCCACCACTCCTGGATCGAAGTCTTTCTCTATTTAGAGTTTGCCCTGCATCAGGCTGACCCTGAGCTCCGGGATCTGCCCGTTTCTGTCTCCAGTGTGCTGGGAGCTGGGACCAAGGGTGTACTCTTCTTGAATGGTGGGACCAAGAGTATGCACCCTCACCACCCCGCTCCGTATGACTCCAGAATACATAAGACCACCAACTCTACGGTGTTCCCAATGTCTCCGCTCAAGTCAAAGGCATAGGCCAACACCACAATTCTCTTGTATTTTACCTTAGCTCCACGTCTTCTTGACACCTGGAAGTCTGCATAACCAGGCCGAATGGCTGTATCCTCTATTCCATTCACAGTGTTTCAGCCCTGCCACCTGCCCCCCTTTTTTTAATTAATAAATTTATTTGTTTGTTGCTTCAGGTTACATCCTTATCATATTGTCCTCTTTTCCCGCTTCCCAGCCCCACCCTCCCATGCTCTACCCCCTGACCCTTCCGTCTTGTTCCTCTGGGGTGGAGTGTCCCTGCCTAATAGTCTCTCACCACAGATCAGGAGTCATATGAGGGCCAAGAGCCTCTTCATTCACCGGGGGCCTACAAGGCAGTACTGCCAGTGAAGGTGTCTCCTTGCTACTGGGGGAATACTAAAAAAAAGACCAACAAACACACAAACCCACAAAAACAAAGAATATCAACAAAAAAAGAGAGGAAAAAGAGAACGGAAAAGGAAAAAGAAAAAAGGAAAAAAGAAGGAAAAAGAAAAAGATAAAAAAAAATTATGTCCATGTTCCTTTTGGTGTGTTGGTTGTAGTACAGATATCCTTTACGATATAGCTAAAATCCTACTATAAGTGAATAGATGCTATGTGCATCCTTCTGAGACTGGGTTAGCTCACTCAGGATGAGCTTCTCTAGATCCATCCATTTGCTTGCAAATTGCATGATTTCATTGTTTCTTATAGCTGAGTAATATTCCATTGTATAGATGTACCACAATTTTTTAATCCATTCTTCAGTTGAGGGTCATCTGGGTTGTTTCCAATTTCTAGCTATTACAAATAAGGCTGCTATGAACATAGATGAGGAGACTTCCCTATGTCTCCGTGAGAGGTCCTTTGGGTGTATACCCAGAAGTGGTATGGCTGGGTCCTGAGGCAAGGTTATTCCTAGATTTCTAAGATATCGCCAGACAGACCTCCATAGTGGTTGCACAAGCCTGCACTCCCACCAGCAATGGAGTAGGGTTCCCCTTTCTCCACACCCTCACCAGCATGCGCTATCATTTGAGCTCTTTATGTTAGCCATTCTAACAGGTATTAGGTGGAATCTCAGGGTCATCTTGAGTTGCATTTCTCTGATGATTAAGGATGTTGAACATTTCTTCAGGTGTTTCTCAGCCCTTAGGGATTCCTCCTTTGTGAATTCTCTATTTAGCTTCATCTCCCATGTTTTGATTGGATTATTTGGTTTCTTGGCATTTAGTTTCTTGAGTTCTTTGTAGATTTTAGATAATAGCCCACTGTCAGATGTGGGGTTGGTGAAGATTTTCTCCCAGTCTGTTGATTGCCGTTTTGTTCGAATGACACTGTCCTTTGCCTTACAAAAGCTTTTCAGTTTCATGAGGTCCCATTTATTGATTGTTGATCTCAGGTCCTGAGCTGTTGGTGTTCTGTTCAGGAAGTTGTCACCTGTGCCAATGAGTTCGAGGGTTTCTCCCACTTTTTCTACTAGTATATTTAGTGTGGCCGGCTTTATGTTAAGGTCTTTGATCCACTTGGATTTAAGTTTGGTACAAGGTGATAGGTATGGGTCTAATTTCATTCTTTTGCAAGTGGATATCCAGTTGGACCAGCACCATTTGTTGAAGATGCTGTCCTTCTTCCATTGTGTGGTTTTGGCTTCTTTGTCAAAGATTAGTTGGCCATAGGTGTTTGGGTCCATGTTTGGGTCTTCAATTCGATTCCATTGATCCACTGGTCTGTTTCTATACCAGTACCATGCTGTTTTTATTACTGTTGCTCTGTAGTACAGCTTGAAATCTGGGATGGTGATATCTCCAGATGTTTTTTCATTGTACAGGATTGATTTAGCTATTCTGGGCTTTTTGTTGTTCCATATGAAGTTGAGAATAGCTTTTTCCGGGTCTATAAAGAATTGTGTTGGTATTTTGATAGGAATTGCATTAAACAAAATTAGTAGTTTATTAGGCTTAAGTGGTATTGACTATATTAAGATTACAGTTGGCCACAATGGTATTGACCCTTGTATATGGACGTAATATTAAGATTGTATTGGGCTACATAGGCATTGATCTTTGTATATTGATACATAATTAAGAGTATATTTAACCACAATTGAATAGATCTTTGTATATTGATACAAAATTAAAGGTAACGCTTCCTAATGGTATCATACCTAGAGATACTTAAAAATAAAATGTGAAGCTCTGACCTCTTGATACCAACCGTCTAAAACGGTCTAGGATAGTTAAGTAAAACAAACTCCTAGTCATGCAAACATGTCACTTTGTTAGCTACTATGACAGTCTATCACAGATATTCTCTAAACTACCCAGTAACCAAGTTGATAAGAGACAAGCAACATTTGCTTATCTAAATACAAGAGATGGATAGGGCATCTTCAAACACCCCAAGAGATCTGCAGAATATGGCATTCAAAGATGTTATCTTAAATCAAGATTTTCTTTTTTTTTTGATATCGAGACATATCAGCGCCTGACAACACCCCCTATTCTACTCCAAGTAGAAGATAAGCATCGAAGAACCTCCACTGTAAGATGGTTGATTAGTGGCAAGCCTATCTCTTGGCATGAAAAAACCCCTTGCACCAACTGCAGACAGACTGCTGTCCAAAAAGGACAAAACTTGGTAGCAGGGAAGTCGACAGCCTAATTCTGCCAAGACAGGGTAGGTAAGTCCTTCATAATCCCTGCTCTACATCAAATGTCTGTCAGAGAAACAGGACCCAAAGGCTGAAGACTGATGCAGGAATGTATGGAGAGAAAATGGGAACTGTCCAGGCAGTCATTGGTATGTCCTTTCTTAGTTTTGGAAGCTGCAGGCATTGCACTTCCTATATAAGCAGATATATTTAACCCTCTCAGGTCTCTGAGGTGGTTGAAGAATAGACAACTAGAGTCTCATAGTTAAATTTTGAGTTGTTTAGGAATCAAGAGGGTGTTATAGATCTAAG